>JAYMTF010001767.1:0-21421 GCA_036897485.1 Pelargonium nanum | reverse complement strand
GCTTCTATAAATCATTTTTAGCAAACAAGCCAGCTTTTAAAAGTAGCTTTGAAGCTGCTTTTGGCTTTTGAGTAGTGTTACCAAACAAGCCCTAATCCATAATGTCTACGTTCAAGATATTTAAAAATATAAATCTTTGCTGCTAATATTTAAAAATGTTCGTTCTATTGCTGCTAATATTGGTAGTGTAAATTTTTTTTGTAAATCGATCTGCGAGTCGAGTGGCTCATGCTTTGACTAGGTCATCGGAGCATGTGTCAGACCATGTTATATGGGTGGGTTGTCACTCTCCGGACTTTATCTATCCTTTGTTATTTAACTATATAAGTTAATGATATTTCATCTTTTGAGTTAAAAAAAATAATACAAGTACTATGACACTACTTTTAGTATATACACACACGACACAACTCTTCCCAAATGTACAATCCAATCACATTGCCTAGAGAATGTGATTTTACATCTTACTGAGTGAGGTTAGATAACTATGGGAAAAGTATTTTTTTTCAATTATATTGTATAACTGAATACTTTATGAAAGTTGCTTTAGAAAAATTGGAAAAATGCCTTCTGACACTTTCACTTTAGTCAAAAACAAAATGCACTTCGTAATAATTAAAATTAAGATAAGGGATTTTTCCGAATGTATGGAAAATGCATGTGAAGTACATGTGTGAGACATGACAGAATGACGGTCATACACTAGGAAAAAAAGTATTAGAACCAATAGAGTCTATATGGGCATTGATAAAAAAGAGTTAGAATAGTTTTTGATGCTAGAAGCCTAGAACCTTCAAGGTTTGAAGTTTCCAGACTTTGAAAACGTCAAGGTATGAAGTTTTCGGTAACCAAAAGGTTTAATTATAATAATTTTTTAACTCAGAGCATTTGCATTAATGGTCTCCAACACCTTCGGACCTATGGGCCTTGGTCTTTGAGAGGACCTTCAATGCGATTTTTTAATATAAATGGTCAGACCTTATATAGAGGTTCTGGACCTCCAATTTTTTATTATATTTTTTAATTGATAACCAACTAACTATAGTTATGTGTCGAATAAGAGAGAGAAAACAAATCTTTGTTAATGAAAGTAATGATTGATGATATGGTAACTAGGGGATCATTTTGAGACTCATCAATGCATAATTTATTTATAATGTATTCAGAGAAAATAAATCGGTGAGATGTGTTCCCTAAAAATGATTCATTTACCGTTGTATGGAGAATTCGAGATGAGAGTATCTAAGAAAACTACCATAGATTGTTTTGGGTACCCTTGTGGGGTCACTTAACACATCCTCTCAAGTGTAGACCAAATAAGAGAGATGTACATTAGCCCGAGCGTGCACGTGGATATGTGGACTTAAATCAAAGAAATTGAGTCATTAATTAGACCCAAACAAAATCACATAACACTCTCCCTCACATGCAAACCGAATAAGAGAAATGTGTATGAGCCTGAACCTGCACGTGAATAAGTGGACTTAGGTCGAGAGATAAAGAAAACAAACCATTAGAGCCCAAACAAAACCGGATCGGATACCATGTAAAGATCATCTCAACTAAAAACTTAAACTAATAGGTGGATGGTCCAACTTGTTTATCAAGCGACAAAGAGATTTCACATTATTTCGATGTGAGTTACATTACCAAAACTCTATAATTTCTCTTAATTTTTTAATTTATTGGTCAATAGTATGATCACATGTGACAAATAGAATAATCCATCACAATATCATAAATATGATACAATAATTCAGGACTCAATTTTGTTTTTGATGACCTTTGCTTATGTAGCGAATAAAAAAAATAATATTATAAATAGAGACTCAATTTGAGTCACTTTGATGCGGATACTTGAAATGTAATGATGAAAACTCATTTGAGGGATTAAGTGCGTATTACAATTTCAACCTTAATATGAAAATCTATTCATTAAAATTTGTGGTAATTACAAATAGCACATATGAGTTATGCATTGAAATCACATACATCTCTTGAGCTTTAGAGCTTAACAGATAAACCATATGAACTTGTCAAAACACTGTTATGTTAACTATGTTGGATGAAAAATTGATCACTCTCATCACACGCATTGCGTGTGACTTTTTATTTTATTAGAATCCTCAAACTACTCTTCGTCAACACAAATTCAAGAACAACGAAGATTCTGACGCCGGAAACTTCAAGTCATTGCCAGAATCTGAGATTCTTTTATTAGAAATTGAGTTTTTATTTATTTTTTGTTTAATCTATCTCTTTTATTTTGATTAATCAAATCAATACGTCTTGAGATCCAACAGGTGAAGTCTTGAGATCCAGCAGGTGACGTCTTGAGGTCCAACAGGTGACTTCTTGAGATCCAGCAGATGACGGGACTCATTTTTGGATCTACAGGTTCAAGTCTTGTGATTTCGTGGTCTTGTGATCTCGAAGTTTTGTGATCTTGTGCACACGAACGCACCGTTAAGCAGAGTCTCGGATGTGTGTCCGGGGGACCGCCTCAACTTGGCACCTAATATCATATGCAAATGATGATGAAAAACAATAAATTTATACCCAAATCAACTAATATCATATCCGACAACCAAATTCATTCAGATAAACTAACAACAAATCCCCAAAATTTACAAACAAATAAAAAAGGTAAATTACACGTGACTACCCTCAACGTGACACATTTTGCACTGTGACACCCTAAACTAATTTTTGTAACTTTGGACTACCCTCAACCTTCTCTAATTTTTGCATACAAATTAAAATCAAAGTTTTGGGGCGAAATTAAGCGGTTTCCAGCGAAATAAATGTTGTTTTCGACAATTTTTTTTATGTTTATGGTGAACATTGAAATTTCTGGGAATAATTTGATGAATTGTTCTTGAAAAATTTATGAAGAAGAAGGGTAAAGTGATGAGCATTTTTGAGATTTCAATTTTTTTTTATCATATGTTAGGCACATGACCTAATTATTGGCATTTTCCGTTAAATGTAAATGATAGAATGGGTGAGAAAAAGTTCAGGGTAGTCCAAAGTTACAAAATTTAGTTTAGGGTGTCCTAGTGAAAAAAGATGTCAACTTGAGAGTAGACACATGTATATAATTTACCCATAAAAAACCCTAAAATTTATGTAAAAAAAACCCTAAAATTTTACAAATATGAACGCCGCCATTGTTACTTCTGTTCAAGATGGTGTCGGAGACAACTAACACCGCCATTCAAGCTTCATCTTCTCCATCCCGCGCCACCATCGCCATCGTCAGAGAAGATGAAGCAGATCAAATCAGACCACCACCGCGAACATAGAAGATAAAGCATATCTGAGCACGCCAGATCAGGATGGCCACAAGTCCATCGCCGGTCTCGGCGTCGTCCAACCTGATCTTGCCATCGTCGTCTTCCATCGTCGGAAGAGGAGAGCACGCCAGAGACACGAGCACTGGTTTGCTTTTCCATCGTCGCTTCAAGGTCGTTGGAGAGCTGGAGCACATTGGGGAAAGGATAAAGTGATGGCTAGGCTAGGTTTGGTTTTGAGCTTCATCGTAGCCGTTAGTGTGAGTGAGAGAGAGAAGTGCTACCGGAGATCAGAGAGAGAAGTGCCACTGAAGCCGTCATTCGCGAGGTGATGTCAGAGAAGAAGATAAAGTGTTGAGGGAAAGGTTTGTTTGGCTAAGACAACTAAGAGTTTCTTTGACTAAGATATAATCAATATCACTTAGGGGTATATTTGTCTTTAAGTGAACAAACTAACAATGTGATGATGAAACAGTGTTTTGGTAAGTTCATGGGGTCTATTTGTCAAACCTTAAAGTTCAAGGGATGTATGTATATTTTTACTGGATAGTCCATATATATGAGGTATATGTAATTAACCCTTAAAATTTTACTCCAAATATACGAGATATATCCCTAGCTAAAGTTTAAACAAGCTGTGCCTCGGAAGCTAGCATGACGGCGGCCTACTGGAGAACATCGTTCCTAGTAGCCTCTCATGGGAGCCGAAACTCATTTCTTGGAGGGGGGAAGAGTTTGGCCTCCCCCCTCATCCACAGATGAAGGAACATGGGTTGGAGGGCCAAGCCTCCTCTGCCTAGGGATCCAACGTCCTGGGAGCCACACCTCCATAAAAAAATGAGAACATGTCTCGGAGGGGCATCGTTTAAAGACTAGGTGAGGGAACCCACCCTCACCATACATTGTACAGGTCGAGTAGTCTCCTAGAAAGGGAGTAGTTCGGCTCTACCCTCATCTACGGATGAGATAATATACCTCGGAGGGGCATCATTCAAAGACTAGGTAAGGGAACCCGCCATCATCATACATTGTAGAGGCAGAGTAGTCTCTCATGAAGGGAGTAGGTTGGCTCTACCCTCATTTACGAATGAGAGAATACGCCTTGGAGGGGAATCGTTCAAAGACTATGTGAGGGAACCTGCCCTTACCAAACATTATAGATGCCAAGTAGTCTCCCGAAAAGGTAGTAGGTCGGCTCTACACTCATCTACGGATGGAAGGACATGCCTCGGAGGGGCATCGTTCAAAGATCAGGTGATGGAACTCGCCCTCACCCCACATTGTAAAGGTCGAGTAGTCTCCTGAGAAGGGAGTAGGTCGGTTCTACATCCATCAGAAACTGAGGACATGCCTTGGAGGGGTATCGTTCAAAGATTAGGTAAGGGAACCCGCCTTCACCGCACATTATAAAGGCTAAGTAGTCTCCTGGGAAGGGTGTAGGTCGGTTCTACATTCATCTACGGATGTGGGCAGTAGCTGCCCAGTTGGTGTGTAGATCCAGTAAACAATAAGATAATAGAAGCCCCGTATGGAGGGTCGAGAAATATAGCAAGGAGAGCCATTCCCTTCCACGGTCATGACTATCAGGAGTTCGAGGTAATTCGTGGAACCCGCCACGTACTCGGCTCCGATAGGCTAGACATTCGAGGTAATTCGTGGAACCTGTCACATGCTCGACGCCGACAGGTTAGACATTGGATGTAATTTGTGGCATCCTCTGCATACTTAACAACCCCCACGTTAGGGAGCCACGCCTCCCCAGAGCCTCGTCTCCACTAAGTAATGGAATCACGTCTCCCGGAGCCCCGTCTCCACCAAGATAGGGAGTCACGCCTCCCGGGAGCTCCATTTCCACCAGATTAGGGAGTCTCATCTCCGCCAAATAAGAAAGCTCACTCTAAGAGAGCTCGCGCCATGAGGAGATTGCGCCCGTATGCCTATCTTTCGTCCGCGCCCGTGCGCCCGAGTCACGTGCGTGCCCGTGCGCCAAATCTGATCCCATCCTTAGCTCATCCATGGGTGAGTGCTTCCACCATACACGCATCACCAGACCCATGTACGCTCCAAAGTCCGTGAGATGTCAAAAAAGGCCTTATCACCATCTATGAGGTAATCGAGACTTCATCCAAGATGAAGTCTCAACACTTAGGGAAAAACTCAACCTTTCCGTGAAATTGGAAGACTTAAGGGCCCCATGCAAACCCCCCTAGGAGACCGCTTACAAAGACACAACGATGAGAAATTTAGCTTGTAGACCAAGACAGTACTCCAGCGTGACATCGATAAATCAATGTTACTCGGAATGAGGGACAACGTCTCGGATCCAAGCCTCCACAAAAGAGTAAGGACCTAGTCTCCTTGAGAAGCATAAGAGTCCTTAGACACAAACAAGCTAGAAACCCCACTTGGAGGTTGTGGTTGAAAAAGAAAAATAAAGACAAGCAAGGCGAAATTCAAACCATCATTTTATTTTGATAAAGTGTAAAGTTCATACAAGTGAAGACAAAACTACTCTGCGTCAAACTAAAGCTAGACTAAGCCAAAAGTTATGCTACGCTGAACTACGCTAAGCTATGCTAGGATACACTATGCCTCCAGAGGACCGTGAGGAGATCGGGAAGGAGGTGGAGTGCGGGGGCCAGTCAGGTTATACCATAGTGAATCTTCCATAGGAATGCCAATGGAGCGGTCCATCCTGAGGTGCCATTTCTCACTCTTCTCCCACTCAACCTCGTCAGATGCAATGTCGTTTATTGATAAGAAATGAGTGGCGCACTAGCCAAACAACTTGTACCCCATGGTCATCGTAGGGTCGAACTCAAGAGCCACCCAAGGAACTGCATCTCCGTAGCCACAACGATCACACTCTCGTGAGTTAATGTACTCATCTCGAGTGAAGGGAAACAAGTAACAAAAGTTCCTAATCATAGGATAGAAAGGAAAGGTGTCACAAATCTCGTCACCTTGGGAATAAGTGAGGCGGCCTAGCCCCATAGCCGTCTGAAGGATCTCGTTCCTCCCCTGGGACCTTCCCTGAGAAGTCCACTCTGCTATGTCCATCTGGCAGACTCGAGCAATCAGTTGAGCTGGAGATTTCACCTCTCAGGTACCTAGCTGCTCAACGCCTCCTAAAGTTGAACCACCTCTACAACTAACTGCAGCAGACCAAATAAAAATGCTTAGAACGTAGATAAAGGGCAACGAGAAATATTGAAAAGAAAAGGAAATTATTGTACCCTAGCTCGTTCAGTCTGCTCCCTCTTCAGGTTGACAGACATGGTACTCAACTTGGTCTCCAGTCGACCCTTATTAGCAGTAGTTGCCCGCTTTCTCTCTTCACTCTTCGTCAGCTGAGCTCAAAGGACACGAGATCTCTCCATCTCTGCCTTCAGTTCACCATCCAGCTGGACATATTTGGCATTCTTAGCCTCAAAGTCAGAGCTGGACGCTAGAGAGTCAATGTTAGGGAGCCCGCGCATGACAGTCAAGAGTTCATCCATATGGTGGACCAACTGAAAAGCATATATTAAGCGCATCGATAACCATATATGAGATTAAAGCATTCCAGAAAGTCTAAGATAAGTGAAAAAAAGAATACATTAAAGCGATACTCATCTGATTGCTTCAAGAATTTACGGATCATGCGAGGAGTAGTAACCACAGTTGGGTCTCGAGGGGGGAGAGTCTTGAAAAGGCAAGCCATAAGTGACTCCACCGTCTCACCCTCGAAGGAAGCAGGAAGCACAAATCCCACATCATCTATCCCCAAGTCGATATGAGGAACAACAAAACTAATAACGGCAAAATTCATAGCACCCACAACAGGAGTGGAAGAGCATCCAGTCCCAGGCAGAGCAGGAGGCTCCGCGGGTCGGTTTCCCACATGGTACGGAAGAAGGGGAGAGAGGATTATCCCATCATCCTCCATCCCCTCATGTTCGGCCACAGGCTCGGAGAGCACCGGCTCATCAGCCTCCATGTCATCCTCCTCCTCATCTAGCAGTCCCTCCACGCGCTTCCTTTTGCTACAAATAGGCGCTTACAGGGGAGTGAAAAAGGATGACCACGGGACATAATATCTTTTTTTTTTCCTAGTAACTTCCTCCTCTCGTTGATCAGACCGATGTTGTACGAGTTCCTACCATTCAGCGACCACAGACCAACAACTGCAAGAGTTGAGAATATGACATCAATACATAATAGAAGCAGTAACGAAGAACATAATGGACGAACATAGGTTAAATGAACGGAAAGTGACTTACACGTTTTGATAAGCATTTTCTCATTCGAGGGGCACGTGCAAGGATCCTTACATTCACCCATCCAGCAAAGGTTGGCAAGGTCCCCATGAATGGGTTATGAGAAGTCACAACGCAGGCGAACAGGCTTCAGCAGTGGAGTGATACCCCGATAGATCCGTTTGGCCACACCGACGAAATAGTGAACTGAGCCCCTCATTAGAAACTCCATATCATAACCCATGTCAGACGGAAGGCCATCAGTCAACATGTCGAAGGTATCCTGATCATACTCGCTCAAGACAGGAGGAGTCTTGGAAGGTGGTGAAATAGAAAGGGACGACCTAGAGGGGAAAGTGAAGCCCTGACGAGACCAGGCATAAAAATTATGGTTGTGCCATCCATCATCTTTCACGCGATCATAATTGAGGATCCTACCTCGCTTGGCGACAAGTGTGACATACTCAATAGCAGACTCTTTCAGGCGCTTTCTAGCATACCAATGGGAGAATAGGTTGAATGAAAGCTCTCTGCCCTTCAAGCGACTCAAAGTGGAGAAACAAACAATCATCCTAATGGAAGCAGGGGTCAGGTCACCCAAATAGAGTCCCAGTTGAGCAAGCACGCTCTCCATGAATGGGTCCATCGGAAGGGTAAGCCCCGCAACAAAATGACACATGAAATCTAACACCTCTCTATGGTAAGGACCTCCATCTTCTTTCTTGGGGAGACAAGGTTTAAATTCCTTAGTGTCAATGCAGTAACTAGAGCCTAGTCACTTCGCCCTTAGTAACAGGGCGAGAATGTCCCTCCTCGACGATCCCAAGTAACGAGGAAGGGGTAGGCTGAACATCTATCAGAGCTTAGACTTCGGGGGGTAGATGAAACCCTTTAGAAAAAGTATGTGAAGTCATATGGGGAGCAGTAAGGGCGACTGGTCCGGAACGATGGGGAGCCATTATCATGATTTCATCATCTGACTCATCCCCAAATAAGACATGATAGGTCACAGGCAGAGTAGTAGACTCCCGCTGACAGGGAGAAGGAGATGAGACAATGTGCTTCCCTTTTTTGGATGACCCTGACATATCGATACATGTATGAAACAATTAGTGTTGAACGACACAAACTAAAGAAATCAACGAATAAAAAAGAAAAGAAAAGAGAGAGCATGGGAGGAGAACCCGTGTGCCAAACCAGCACGAGCCATGGCTCCCACACCCCGCCTTTCCGCGCACGCCAAATGGCAGTCGCAAGACCCACGTGGGCTGCGAGGTCATTACGCCCTGCACCCCAACTCTTTGTCGAGCACCAGCCAACATTAGGAACACCACAAATGGAAAGGATGAGGACCCTCCAGGCCGGGGTCCGCACCAACCCCAGTCATCGAGTCACGAGACTCTCGTTCGTGCGCGATCATAGCCTCACCTAAGGAGGCCGCGACATGAAGATGTCGCGTCGCTCACCAAATTTACTTGTTCACTGGATTGAACACATGGAAGGAGGCATGTTTGGAAAATTGAAAAGAAGAAAGAATTGAAGAAAAGTGCAAAAATAAAGTACTAATTTTTGAGTGACGAATGAAAACTCCTGGAAAGTGTGATCCTAGTCGAAGAATTAGAAGTCTCGCATGCGCGTGAGATAATGGAATGATTAAAGATTCACTTATAAGAAGGAATAGAAGGGGAGTTGGAAAAGAAAAGGAAGTAGTTTCCAATTAGGAAACTTAACTTGCAAGAAAGCCCACTAGTGTTGCTTAAATCGAAATAGGCAGCCACTTTCCTAGTTCAACAAGGAGCGGTCAATTGAAGCAGAATTAGGAGATTGGCAAGAGATGGACCGACTTCGCGAAAACTCCATCATGGAACTTGATAAATAGACTCTATTCGCAGTGGGGGGCAACTGATTTGACACAAAAAATTGGCTATCAAATTGACCAATGATCACGTGACGTGTGGCACAGTGGGTCGAAGCCAATAGTCAACATGGTCACGGGTTAAGGACCCGAATGCAAGGAGTTCCAGGATTCGAGGCACACGAGCCGCATGAGGCAACCATCTGTAGGAGCCTCATCCGCGAAAGCTCGACCGCGGAGGCCCCCCACCCTAGCCACGCGAATCTGCACGCACTCGGGCCGCACCCCCCAAGCCGCACGAACCCATGTCCACGAAACTGCCCACGCTCGTGCGCCTCACCCTGTGTCCGCACCATCAGCCCACCTCGCCAGCATGGCCTATCCACGGGATTTCTGCTAAGGAGAGCCCGGAGTTGGAGAGTCCACAGTTGGAGAGCCCTGCTGAAATTAGGAAACACTGACTTGGGGAGTTCTAATGTGGTTGGAGACCCAGGAAATCAAAGTAAGGAAAGCTCGAGGTGGGTAGCCAAAGGTGGGGTAGCTTGAGGCAAGGGTACCCAAACCAAGGAAGCCAAATCAAGGGAGGTCTGACATCGAGATGCCTAGACCTGACCGCAGACCCCAAAGAGGTCGCGCGCACCATGATTTCGCCTCTCGCCTTAGCCAGTGCTCCCTCATACACTGATCAAAGATGAACTTCACCTCCCACATGATCGGAGGTTGAAGATAGTGAGAGCTAGTTGGCAAGAAATACCAACTGGCAAAGAGACAGAATGAGAATGTCGGCTGCCCTGCTGGTGTGCAGATCCACTAGGCAACAGACCAAAGGGCACTACCTGCCCTACTGATGTGTAGATCCAATAGGCAGCATACAAGAAGACATCGACTAGCATGTCGGGGAGAGGACCCAACAGGCTCTATACGAGAAACCGGAGAGCCCGCGGGCCCCACCTCGACATCGGTCAATTAGAAGCCGCCGTGCGTCAGGTAAGCTTGTGGACTATAAAAGGAGTCTCAAGCCCACATAATCAGATTCAATCACTTTACCCTAAAAAGCACATTCGTAAGAACTCGAAAACGCTCTCAAGCGTTCTTCGTGTGTTCTTCATAAATCTTCGTGCGTTCTTCGTTAATTCAAGCGAACTACGGAGATTTGATTCTCAATCAATTATCATTTTCTATTTTTGTAGAGATCTTACTCTCACGCAGGAGGCGCTTCCTCGGACACACATCCGGGGCTCCGCTTAATGGCGCGTTACCTGCGCAGGCCCACAATCATTGACCGGACGTGGATCACTACTACGACTTGGTATTAGAATATCCGAAGACCAGAAGACCTGAATTCGTACTAAGTCAGAAACTCTAACACTTGGAAAAGAAGACATATAAGACACCGTTCCAGACTTGATTTCAGATTAAAAAAAATATTCGAATCACATTGGTTGACATATTTCCATCGAGAACAACATCAGTTATATAATATTATCTTATTAACAACTAAAAAATGTAATGAACCACAATAATCGTTGAGTCGAACACAAAGACAACCTCGACAATATATGAGGTAATAGTCTGGCTGTAAGGTTGTTAAAGAATATGCATGCTCTACAGAAATTGGCACCGACAATTAGAGACGACAATTTGGATTTCAGACCGAAAAGAGTCATTCGTATCCGATTTGAAAGGAGTTCGACTCAGTTCAAATGAAATTTGAATTTTAGTGCAAAATGACATGATTTGTTCCATTCGGTTTGACCAATTTTGTTTTATTTTTTGCAAGAAAAATACGATCAATAAGAAATTTATCAGATCAGATCCAATCAAATTTTTTTCGAACTTGATTTCAATGTCTGCAAATTCGGATCAAAATTGTCAATTTTACCTACACTTAGTCACCTACCATTTTAAACCATTCAATTAAGATGGCGGGAATTCCTTTTCTTTTTAAATTCAAATATTTTTTTGAAGTTCATTTATTTTTTTATTATCCAACACTTTTTTAAAATAAAACAAAAAAGGGCATATAGTCATAGTGTAGACTACCCAAAAATAGCAATTAAAGTAAAAAATCATTCCCATATCTCCACCTTCTCTAACCTCCAAACCTTTGTTTCTCCATGTATTATGCCCATTTATAGGAGTATCTACATTTGATTTTTTCAGATTTTTAACTCCATTTCAGCTCTGTCCGCCTGGAATCTGTCCATAACTTTATTTTAACGTGCTTCATGTAACAATATCAGCTGAAAAACACGCACCATTACGTCATCATATCATTGTTATTTACGGAAATAAACAAATTAAATACTCCTCCTTTAATTCCTATATAATACTGCAATTGTTTTGCAGAATTTGAAGTGAGTGAGTGAGAATTTGAAGCAAATCTTGAGATGGGTAGGTTCTGGTTTGGCGGTAGATTAGTGGGTTTGTTGTTGCTGGGTGTTTTGGTGGTTTCGATTAGTGGGTTCCCAGATGAAGATCTGGTGGTGAAGCTTCCCGGTCAGCCTCCGGTTGGGTTCCGGCAATTTTCCGGCTACGTTGATGTGGATGCGAAAGCTGGGAGGTCCTTGTTTTACTACTTTGTTGAAGCCGACAACGAGCCGCACAAAAAACCTCTCACTCTTTGGCTCAATGGAGGTCCTCATTTCCACACTTCTCTTTTTTTGTGTCTTCACTTCAATTTTTTATTGAATTGTTCTGGTTCTGAGATGTGGATCTGTTTTTAGTAGTATTGTTTTGTTTTTAATTTTTGAACTGAAGAGAACATTACCATTTCCCAAATCCCTGACAATGTAGGTTGTCAAGATTCCAACTTTGTTGCATTTGGGCATATGGGTTTGATTTGAAATTTATCATTTGGGATTTGAAATGTTGTATTTCAAAAGTTTGGGAAATTACGGAATTTCAAATGGTAAAGTAAGGGTTGTTATTTGAACTCTTATGTTGTAGGCATGTTTAGAATGCTATTGGATTTGAGCCAAATCCATATGGTAACGTTATCGAAACACTTGATTTATCTCAAATCCAGCGTTTGAAATAAGATACTGGTTCGCAAACAACCAATTATTTTATTATACTTGTTTGGGGTATCAAGATTCCAGTAACTGGAGCTCATAGGAAACTGAGAACTGCTGAAATTTCTAATTTTTTTTTTCCTCTTAAATATAATGCTGCAATTTTACCATGTTCAGGCCCAGGTTGCTCCTCTGTTGGTGGAGGTGCCTTTACAGAACTAGGTCCATTTTTTCCGAGAGGTGATGGTAGAGGCCTCCGATTGAATCCAATGTCATGGAATAGAGGTATCTCACGAGGCCATATTTAGTGAAACCAGCTATTTTCACAATTCATGATTGCTGATTTCTGTTCTTTCTGCTTGGTAGCATCGAATCTCCTATTTGTGGAGTCTCCTGCTGGGGTAGGATGGTCATATTCGAATACTACTTCAGATTACAATATTGGGGATGCCGCCACTGGTAACATCTCAAAACTAAATAAATTAAGAATTTTGGCTCTATCAATAATTCGTGTTCATCGGTTTTGTCCTGTCTCAATTGTTTATTACTATTTGGCAGCCCTGGATATGCACACTTTCTTGTTGAATTGGTATGAGAAGTTTCCAGAATTCAAATCCAGAGAATTGTTTCTTACCGGAGAAAGCTATGCAGGTTTTTTATCTGAAATTCATTATGGTTTCAACTGCAAAAGTATACTCTTATTCAAAACTATAAGAAGTTTTGGGACTATTCATTGTAATTATTAGCTCTGCAGTTTGGAGAAAATCTCAAATATCTTGTTAACGTCAATTGAGATTTTGTAAAAGACGATGCCATTTTACGAACGTCATAGTGTTAATATGGATAGAGAAACAGTATGCTATTTGTAATTTTGGACTGCCACTTCCGGTACGTTCTTCTGGCTGTGTAGTATGCTCGAACACTAAGGTCCTAGGTTAGAGTCACTAATTAAGTAACAGAGCTCGCCCACGCTAAGAGTTATTTTGTGGATATAAAAGCAAAAACAAGCTGTAATAGCATAAGACAATTGAATAGCCTGCATATTTGGAGCTATCCATTCATTCCTCGTCGTTACCATGGCTTGACTGTGTTAAATGTCATAATAATTATAGTGACTTTAATTGATTTTACTTTACACGTTAATTTTTGTTGTATAGGACACTACATACCTCAATTGGCTATCGTTTTACTGGACCACAATGCGCACTCCACTGGTTTAAAGTTCAATATCAAAGGAGTCGCTGTAAGAATATCTCACATGTTTATTTCCATTCATTATGTTTTCTTATTGTGTAGTCTGCATTTGTTAAATTTTCTTCTAAATGCTACAATTGGTTTGTGTTTCATAATTTATCATAACCCTTTTCATTTGGGTTCTCTGATTAGATCGGCAATCCACTTCTTAATCTTGATCGTGATACCCCAGCAACATATGAATTCTTTTGGTCGCATGGAATGATATCCGATGAGATTGGTCTTACCATCATGAACGAATGTGATTTTGATGACTATACCTATGCAAGTCCTCACAATGTGAGCCAGACATGCAATGATGCCATTGCCAAGGCCAACCAAATTGTTGGTGATTATATAAACAATTATGATGTAATTCTTGATGTTTGTTATCCGTCTATAGTAGAACAAGAACTGCGATTGCGGAAAATGGTACTCTCTTCATATCCATATATATTTTTATGTTACTTTTTACTTCTTGTTGCTTCATGTTTATCATGAAATTCTCTTTTTTTGCAGGCTACTAAGATTAGTGTTGGTGTTGACGTTTGTATGAGCTATGAAAGGCGTTTCTATTTCAACCTTCCTGAGGTTCAGAAGGCTCTTCATGCAAATCGAACAAACTTACCATACAGCTGGTCAATGTGCAGTGGGTAAGTTTTATTCCTGGTAACTATAAGAAGCACTTTATTCTTTCTGAGCAAAAAAAAGAAGCTCTTTAATCCGTTTGTATTTTGTGTTAGACTATCCTAGATTACAATACCGTGTTATTCTCAATAACTTTCAGTTCAACTAACATGCTGGCAACAAGTTTCTGATATTAATATTTTAAAATAAGTTTATAATTTTCGCATTTCCTCTCTTGCAGTGTCTTAAATTACAGTGATACTGATGGTAACATCAACATTCTTCCTTTGCTCAAAACCATTCTGCAAAATCACATCCCCGTTTGGATTTTCAGGTGATTTCACATTGCACACTATGTTTCTATTTGGTCGAGTACTAGAAAAAATTAAGTGAAGATAATTCATGAAGTGCAATTTTACATAACGGGCAGTAAACTCCATACTGATAATATGTATAAATATTGTTTTTGAACTGATTGCAGTGGGGATCAAGATTCTGTTGTTCCTTTACTCGGCTCTCGCACTCTTGTTCGTGAATTAGCTCACGATATGAAGCTCCAAAACACGGTACCATATGGAACTTGGTTCCACAAAAAACAGGTAGGAGTGTAACTTGATTATTTATGGTAGGTTATGTATTACTCTACGGTAGATGATAAACTACTGATGTTGTCTATCTATTACTTTTGTAGGTTGGAGGTTGGGCAACCGAGTATGGAAATCTATTAACTTTCGCGACAGTAAGGGGTGCTGCTCATATGGTACCTTACTCGCAGCCATCAAGAGCCCTGCACCTCTTCTCTAACTTTGTTGCAGGCCGGAGATTGCCCAATACAACACGGCCTTCCATCGATGAATGATCGCGTTACAGCCACGAATTGACGAGTTGCTTGTTGTTATAGTGAAGGGTTTTGAGCAACAGAAACAATAAGCCAGAAAGAGCAATTCATTTGGCAAAGATTTTAGTTTTGTGTAGCTTAGAGGAAACATATATAATTGGTTCTCATTGTTTGCATTGGATTTGGATTGAATAGTTTCACAGATAGTCCATTTCATGCTTCTATAACAAGTACAATACTCATCAGATTGTACAGTGAGGTTTGGATTAAATATAGGACAGCTTATTGACATAAGCAATCTAAACCCTTCATCTTAAACAGGTCTAAATGGTAATTCATTGAAAAATCATCATTTTAGCCTACCCATCTCTACATGAAAACCCATTAGTTTTTGGATGGCATTTACAAACCTTACAAGGATACTTACATGGCCATGTATGAACTCTATCCTTACAATCTGAATTCAGCATCTTTTCATTAGAACTTGTGTCACCAGAAAGTCTAGTATCAAAACCATGGTTGTTTTTCTATCTTGCCTTGTAGAGGACATGAAACTTCTTTCTCAATAACCTTTCATCAGTGGCGATATTTTGATCATCAGTCATCTGAAATACATCAACCAACAACACAACATTATAAAATTAATTATTAACCTAATACTACGTGGTGCTACATAAAAAAAATTCATAAGTTGAAACGAAGAATGATAACTCGACACGTGGTGCCAGCCAAACAACACATCGACCGAACCTCTTCTCCAATTTTAGTCCCCTAAAACTTCTCTGAAACTCTTTATAAAAAATCAGGTGCCTCGAAGCTTAACTCTATATAAGCTCGTCCCGTGACCAATACATTTGCACTCACGAAATCACACTTTCACGTTCGGGCAATGCTCCATCACGAAGAAGAAATTCTCGTCCTACAAGATTGAGCCGTTAGGAACCCAAAGATCTTGCTCCCAAAGTAGGCTCCCAAAACATTGTGCCTGAAGTGGCCCTAGTGGACTTGCTCCAAAAGCATGCCCACAGATTCTCCCCCGAAGCCTGCCCCCACTGACTTGCTCCCAAAACACCCTACAATCCCGAAGCTTGCTCCTATGAATGTTGCTCACGTGGAAAACCTTCCTTCCCATGGGATAGCTCTCGCCACGATTAAAAAAAAGCTCCTTGCAACAAAAGATTGCTATGAGACTACCTTTATTGCGACGAGAACGGTGATGTTGCCTTGTACGCCGCTAGCTGGGTCACTTTCGATGCCTTGATGAAGGTAACAATACGTATCTCATATAATAGATTCTCAACTCACATTTTCGGGTCACGTTCAAAATTCTCCACCTCTCTTGTTCACTTTCAAGTCTCCCCATCTTGTTGTGCCATCACCGAGATGTCTTAGTAAAACTCTACCCAAAGCGGTAGAGGCTCTTAGGGCCTTAACACCTCCCCACAATTCTAGAAGGGCGTTTAGAAGTTAGGAATCTTATCTAACACTTGTAGTCAGGGTGCCTATAAGTCTAGAACTCCAACACACAGAGAAGACCCTGCTCCTCCAACAACCAACCACACAACGACACGTGACGAGTTTGACTTGTAAGTATAAATATCATCTTCTTGATAAGAAGACTGAATCCTCACAATTTACTAGACTTTCCTTTTCTCTCTCTAAAAATACTCTCTAGAGTCATCTCTGAGTCTCTCACAAGTTATCACATTGATTTCATTATTACATATACAAGGATCATAATATATTTTTTTGAACAAAAAGAAAGAAAGGGATCAAAGCTTGTATTGCCGTTCATACATCAAACAAGCTAAGCCACAAACAGGTGACTAACGTAAATAACGTTCTAACAAACCTTTTTAGGTCAAACATTTCAAGGATGACCCATCCCACCCACAACAAATAAGATAACCTTAAATAGAAATGGTCATATTTAGGATGGTCTTGATAGAGCTGACAAATTTAGGATCGGGTCGAGTTGTTGAACCCCAACCCGACCCTAAATGTATATCAGTTTGTTCGGGTTTGATCCACGCGAGTCGAATTTGAGGTTGTAGGCATAAAATACACTAAAATTTGTGAGTTTATCTGACCCGACAAATTTCAAATTGAGCCAGAGTAGGGAAAAATATGGTCGGAACTCAAAAATTGTGAAATTTTGCCCATAGAGGAGAATTAGCAGAAGGCCCAGGCTACAAGGCCTATGCTCCTTCACTTGTGCTGTTGATTAGGTATTTGAATGCTTCCCTCGTCAGTCGTCCCTGTCCAAATACTACTACAATTCCAAGCTTCGTCTTTGTTGGTTGCTTCTCTTCCTCAGTGCCAGTAGTAAATAATGAGAAGCTCGGTGAAGACAAAAACAGAGAGAGTATCGGTAGAGGCCAAGAAGAGCAAGGGATTGACAATTGAAGGGTACCCAGTGGAGGGATTGTCCATTGGAGGCCAAGAAACTTGCGTTATTTTCCCATCTCTCAATTCTGCTTTCGATATTGGTCGATGCCCTGCTCGTGCCATTTCTCAAGACTTCCTCTTTATCTCTCACGGTCACATGGATCACATTGTCAGTTCCTTTCTTTTTTTCCATTATTCAACTCTACGATTGTGGTAACATTGGAATTTGATTCAGCTTAGAATTTTGTTTGAGGAAGATGGAAGGTATTTAAATTGTTGTCTATGTTGCAATTAACTTCTTCATGTTTGTTGATTGAGCCTCTCTTTGTTCATATGTGGATTTTGGAATATTAGGTTCAAAATAATTTTCATGAATTTTAAGAGCTTCCATGTTTTCATCAAATGTTGTAGATCATTAGGTATTCAAGTGTGGCTTCAATCTGAAATCTGTGTGCTAAAATAAATGTATTGGCATTTCAAATTACTGATTTGATAGTTCATTCGTCGAAGGGGAAAACCACCTGATTATTCTTCGACTATGTGTTGTTGTTCAGTTAGTACTAATAACATGGTTTTGAATTTTCTCAGGGAGGATTACCCATGTATGTTGCTACCCGTGGGTTATATAGTATGAAACCCCCGACAATTATAGTACCCACTTCTATTCAAGAAGACGTGCAAAAACTCTTTGAGGTGCATAGAAGTATGGACCATTCAGAGCTGAAGCATAATTTAATTGGCCTCAATGTTGGTAATTTCCCAATACAAGACCATGTCTTTCATTTAACTATTTGAGTGACCAATATAGTGAGCTCTTGTGTCTGCAGGAGAAGAGTTTTATCTTAGGAAGGACCTCAAGGTAAGAGCTTTTAGGACATACCATGTCATTCCAAGCCAAGTAAGCCTCATACGTATTTATATTTGTATTTATGTGGTGAACTGCACTCATTCGGATTCTATTTCTATTTAAGTACTTACTGCCTTTGAATAATATATGACACAGGGTTATGTACTTTACTCTGTCAGACAAAAGCTTAAGCCAGAATATGTTGGGCTTTCTGGGAATGAGATCAAGAAGTTGAAGTTGTCAGGTTTGGAGGTGTGTCATGATAGGGTTAGGGCATTATCCGTCATCATATTCTATTTCCAACTTTGCAACCCCTTGATTGCTATTTGTCTTCATGCTCATTTCTTTGTCATTCATGTAAGAAATTTTGAACATGAGGCAAAGTCATAATAGAACACTTTTGTTCTTCTCTATTGTTGACATGATACTGGGTGGAAGACATCTTTGAGCTTCATATGACATAATAGGGATTTTATTGACTATGTTTCTGTGTTAATATTTTATGAATGTGCCCATAGAAATTTATGCAACTGAATTAAGAATACAAGTCCTGGTAAATAGATGATTGACTCTACTACTAAAAATATCTTTTAGGCTCCCTCTATCTTTCCAGCGGCTATTATTTTATGTTTCTATTTTGTCATGTTATTGAATATTGATTTTCTTCTCATGTCATGAACTTGCCCTTTTATTCTCACATTTTCAGTTCATTGCACTTTTTGTCAACAATCTCACCTATCATTTTCCTCTTATTTTAAACCTTCTTGATAATATGGATGTTGTTCATATTTGCAGATTACATACACTGTGTCATCCCCTGAAGTTGCGTTTACAGGTGACACTACGTCTGACTTTATACTTGATGAAACGAACATTGATGTTATGGAAGCAAAAATTCTTGTAATGGAGGTGTGTCGAATAATTTTCAATAAACATATGTTCTATCACAAGGGTCACTTATTTCTCTTGTTTTTCTGTTTATATATGGAACTGAATAATAATTCTATGAATCATTTGCATATTGTGGGTTTAGTTATGTTATCCATTTTTTTTAGCAATTATACCTAAAAATAGACTCTCAGGATTTTGCCCATAATCTTTATCTCTGAAACTGAAAATCATCAAGGCAAAGCTGATAAAAGAAAAGTTATCTTGTGTGGAAGTAGGACATTGTCCATAATCAAGGTCTACTTATTTGGATTCCTTGTATCCTCTCGCACCAATCGTGAGCTCTCATCTAGTTATGTACCTAATTTTGGAGTTTTCTGATAAAGAACATCAGTTCTTTTGCAGACTGAATTGCAGTAATTTAGGAAATGAACTGAAATGTATGACTGTTATGTTTTGAAAAAATGTCATGAAAACAAAGAATGCTGTCGGGGATATTCTCAATTTATATGCATGTAGAACAAATAAGTGTAAATTAGTTACATGATATATTTGAAGTTTTGAACAAGAGTTACTTCCAAATCAAATAAGAAAGGACAAGAGAAGGAATAAACTTCTCGTCATTATGTTTATACCATTTACGTACGTTAACTGTATGTTGGGATTTAAACTTTTTTTTATGGTATTATTGTTACAAAATATCGTCTTGCTTTTGTGCCTCTGCAAACCTCCATTGGTAATTGCTTTTCAGCTCTTGCCAAAATACAAATACTTTTTTTTTAGGTGTATTCTGATACCATACACGTGACCGAGCCTGTTCCTTTCTGACTGGAATAAATTTCACTCTCACGAAAAATTGAGTATAAAGTCTCTAGTTTCTGAGTTAAACTAAAAATAATAACCAACTCAAAGCTTCCACTGGCTGAAGCTATGGTCTTTACAGTCTCAGATGGATCCTGGATGTTACTATGAGGGACATCCAAGTAGATGGAAAGTAATCATTTTTAGTTAATTGTATTGTTGACCTTGTAATTCTTCATGTGTTATTCTATATATAATATAAATGCAAGAGCGAAGAGTGGGGAAAAAGGTAATGAAGGCTGATGACCTTAGTAGCAGGTGCGATGCTAATCAGAAAATGTTAGCTAGACCTTTTATATGTATTTGTGTTTGTTTCTTCTCTCGCAGCTTGGAAAGTTATTTTTGTGATTTCTGGAATTCCAAAATGCAGCACACTTGTAGCATTCATGGCATCTTATTTCACGTCTCTTGATGCAGAGCACATTTGTTGATAATGCGGTGAAAGTGGAACATGCAAGAGAATATGGGCACACTCATTTGTCTGAGGTGCAGTATTATCTTTAAACGATCTTATTTTGCATGCTTGGGTGCTGATTACTTGTTATCTAATAATCTTCTTGTTCAAAATACATGTATGTGTCTTCCAGATAGCGAGTCACGCAGATAAGTTCAAAAACAAAGCAATCCTTTTGATACACTTTTCAGCTCGCTACAGACCTCAGGTAAGGTCATGTGAGTGCTTCAGATTGTGTATTGATCAATTTGCCCCAATTATTTGTAAAAATGAATCCTACGGGTGGTATATACTAAACCTTATGGTTGGTTGTTGATTTTATTGCCTATGTCAGTCTCGGTTCATCGCTCGTATTTGCATTTATTTTCAAATTTAATGAGTTAGATTGTGGTGAACCAATCAGGAAATCGAAGAAGCAATATCTGCATTACCTCCAGCTTTGGCAGAGCGTGTTTCTGCATTGCTTGAAGGTTTCACATGAGATGTGGTTGGCCACTCGGGCTGTTTGCTCCACACAGCAGTTTGAACAAAGGTATGTACACAAAGTTGGGACAGGGTGTGGCGCTGTTACGAAAATCATATACTGCGTTTGTCGTGTACATTAAATTTGTCATTTGTTGTTGTGAGGTATTTGAATGATTCAAGTATGGTATCTTTTTTGTCAAATTATGTTCATGTGTGATTGCCATAACCATATTAACCAAAACTGTTCTGTCAAATGGTTTCGACTTTTGAGAGCAATTAGCGCGCAAATCTTAGCATTCAACAGTTGCTTCATCTTCTTACCTATCCTATCTAGCCCATTTTCATTTTCCTTATTTCTCCTCTGAATACATCAGTGTAGCGCGCGTGCGGCCCAGAACATCTAAGGGCATCACAGACCTG
>JAYMTF010001766.1:0-21432 GCA_036897485.1 Pelargonium nanum | reverse complement strand
GGGTCTCCTCTAACGTGTCAATTAAAGACTACACAGATTTCACACACTTGAACTCATTACAACTTTGGAAATGACCACTCAGATAGAAGATACAAGTATATTGGATTAACAAGTTATACAGCATTTGTATCCTGCATTAGAAATCCAAAACTACATTAGCTTGGGCCACTCAAAGAACTTATTTTCTTGAAAAAATTGTAGCCAATGCATTATTCAAATAAACGAGAAAACAGAATGGTAGAATATGCCATCGCTCCATATGCTCCCAGGGAAGCTTGAATGTATAGGGTAATTAACAAAGAATTGATTTACATGACCACCACAAGTTAATTAGCATTGCCTCAAGCTTAAGTAACTCATTAAGATTATATGAACACATTGAGGTTCAGAAATCAAGCCTGTTATTTTTCCTTAAAAAGTACCTAGATTTACGTTAATGTATTATTTTTCCTTCATTACATCCTCCTAGCAATCACAATGACTTGAAACTTATAAGTTCACAACATAAGCCATCAGCAAAAATATCAAACCAATAGCATAATGCAACAACCATAAGAACGGGTAGATAAACCACCAGCGCACTCATTTTCTGTAACAAAATCCTAAGCTTTATTTATATAATTCTTTTGATAAATATACTTTTTCTTTCTTCATTATTAATATCTGTCCATGTTTTTGTATCATAGGGATCTAGGTTCAAGCCATGAAAGTCCTCCAAAGCTAGAAGATTGTTTTCATGCTTCACCTCTTCCTTCAATAAGAGAGCAAAGTTAAATTAATCTAAGTTCACAATACTAAACCGAGCATGAGTTCCTGATGAGTCAAGACATGCATTGACGTAACTGTGGCTTGCTAAACTGCTCTTTATAAAGCATTAAAAACATAAAATTCAGCTACGACCCAAAGCTGCATAACAGTTGATTTGATCTGAACCATTTTAGAAATAATTGATGTAGCAAATGGTAGGGACTATGAGAATAGTGCCAAGTGAAGATTAGAGTAAAAAGGCTGTCATTGATTGGAAAATCCAAACACGCTAATAGAATAACGAAAACAAAGGAAAATTGGGACTTGCTTAGATTTACAATGACAATATGATGTCCACAAAAAATATCATTTACCCTCACAAATAATGTATAATAAGCAGTGTTATAAGCCAGGAAAATATGCAACATATGGTGCATATTGAATGCTCATATACCTCATTCTACAGGCTCTGATGCTTGGGAATGTTGTTCTTCAATTAAAGTTTGAACTCTCTGCAGAGAAGCATCATAAATCCATCTAAATAAGAGAGGTTAAAACAATCGAGTTATAACAGAAACTATGGCGTTGGTTTACCTTTACAGAGCTTCCGACTTCTTCTAGTTTTTGCAGTAGTGCAAGGTCCGTCGAATAAGCAAGAGATTCATGCTTCACAGATCTTGATGGTGACATCTGAAGTAAACAAAGGACAAAGCTCTTTAAATAACAAGGTATAAATATTTCATGTCCTAATTTGGGTTTCCAGTTTTAAGATAAAAAAAGCCATAATCAAACATGAAGAGAAAATGACAAAACAGCTTGAACTTAAGGAATTTTATCAATAATGTAGTAATTGAGATTGGTTAGGGTGTAATGCTCTAATATTTGACACACATACCCAAGAAGCTGGTGATTGACCTATCCTCAAACTTGGAGGCTCTTCCATTGTTGAAGCTTGTCTAGAAAAAGCCTCATTTCTCATGCTTGAAAGGCGTGTCAGAACAGCCTAAATAAGGCATTAAGGGAGTAAAATAATTTATATCCGTCTTTTGAATTGAGAAGTAGCGAATAGTAACTGAGATAAAGTTACCTTCCTGAAGGCATGCGGATTTGCAATGCCTTGGATCTGAACATCATCACTTGGAGGCCTTCTGACACCGGCATTTTCAATTCGTAGAGAGTAGACACCAAAAAGAGACTGCAAATATCCTGAGGAAAATATAGGTAATGAAAGTAACACGTGACATATCTTTCATTAATATAAATATTTATGCAAAACGCAAAGGGAGCAATATACAAGAACCAAAAGTTAATCTTTGAAATTGTTTTCTAGTTTTTGGTGGAAGTCAAATAAATTAACAGAGAATGCCTGCATACATGCTTGACAATTTTGATTATGATTTGAAAACATTAACTTCAATTAATGGAATGTACCATTATTAAAGGGGATTGATTCACTACGGGCCAGTCTTGCACCAAAAGAAAATAGCAACGGCAAGTTTGTACATTAGTCTTCGACTCTTTGATAGCTCGTATTTGATTAGAGCTATCCGTCATTTTTCTTGTTGATTTTCACTTGTTTTGAGCCAATTTGGAGCTTAATTGGATCACATCAGACTTTCAATTTATCTTGTTTGTTTTTATTATTTTATGGTTTTTAGTGTAGTTTTATTACATTTGAATATAATTTTATTGTTTTTAGCTATTTTGATATGCGTTGGGTGTTAGTGTCAAACTGTCAATATTCCAGGTGTATAAAGCGCATATGGATGTCGGGATTAGATAAAAAGCTAGGAAGGCTAATTTTTAGAAGATCCTTAGTAATATGGTGTATCATTTGAGGCCGCACATGAGCAAAGCCAACCTAATGTCGCGACAACCAAGCCAAGCAACAAAGAAGGAATGTCGCGACAGGAGCTTATAAAGTCGCGACCCCATTAGGGTTTGACAATCAAGGTCGCGACAAGAGAATCTAATGTTGTGGCATTGCGGCGAATTCAAGGCCATGTCAGCTTAAGTGCGTTTTTGGAGACCTATTTGACTTTAGGAGGCATAAAAAAGAGAAAAATGAATGCACGCAGTAAGAAAGAAGAGGCAAATTGTGAAGCTCTTAGGATAAAAAGAAGAAGTCATCATAGATTTAAGTGAAGGATTCATTGTGAGAGCGATAATTCATCATCAACACTTGTAGTATCTTAGTTTGTTTCTTCTTTTCGAACCTTCATTTTTATTTTTGAGATTTTAGTTAAGATCCAAGGCTAAGTTTAAGGATTCGATTGTTATATTGTTTTCATTTACTTCAAGCATGAACTAATTTTCTTTTATGCGAATTGCAAACATCACTATGTTTTGATAAATAAGATGGAATAGTGTGATTGATGTTTTCTATTATTCTTTGATTCTATTTCACTCATTTAGCATAGGGTAATCACTTATACGCAATTATTCTTTGATTCTATTTCACTCATTTAGCATAGGGTAATCACTTATACGCAATATTATGCTAACACTTTTACCTTGTTCAACAACTACATCTGCAACCAAAGGTAACAGAACATACTTCTCTCTTTTCAACACCCCAAAACATGGAAATCGTTCTGGCTTTATAACCTAAGATAAAGCAACAAGTGTGTTAGTCAATATCACAGATGCTTGCATAATAGTACATATTGTTGTCACATTTATCTTTGATCAATGACAAAAAAATAGATGAGCACATCTTAAATTTCTTCTTTCATAAGAAAGATCATGGGATTAAGATGCCGGAGCTTCAACACATAATACTGATCTACTTAAGAGGTTTCCATCCAATCTATGAGTAACCTAGAATATTATGCCACATTTTAAATTATAGTAGACTGAATCAACTCTATCTAGTGGACGTTTTCCAAGAAAATCAACAAAACCAATGAAGGAAGCTGGAAGAAACAATAAGACGAACTTAAAAGGGAAATACTGATTACTTTGTAAATGATGGCATTCGATGTGAGATAGAGCTTCCTCGACCTGATATCTTTCCGCAATATATACCTCCGAAGTGGTAGATATAGCAACATTAAAAACCCAAGTCCCCAAACCAGAATAAAAAGCAATGAATAGAGCACCCACAGAGCGGTTTGATGCTTAATGTAATTCTCCTCCATCTCTTGAAATGAAGCCGAATACAGAATTGGCTCATCGTCATCTTCCCTCACACCACCGGCACCCGACAATAGACCCTTCTCCAAGCTGTCAATCTCTACAACCTCATCCCCAGACCCCATTTCCTGAAGTCACACAACACAAGCCAATCTCATCATCAACCAAGCCACATTCTAATGACTCTAATACACATATTATAGAAGAAACTATTTCCAAGAAAACCTATCTGCTGATCAGCTAACGCAAACAGTCAAATTCAGCAAAAATATTTCTTAAGAAACAAAAATACACAAACTAGGCTTCATAAGACAATTTTTTCTCGAGAAAGCAAAAATCCAAACTGAATCAAACCTTCGATTTATCGAATCAAAATACATAACCCTAATTACTTTGATACATTAGCGAAGAAGCAAGAGCTGAGAGAGAGAGAGCTCACCGATTACTCAATTACTGTAATACAAATTTTAATTCAATTTCTGTGAGTTAACGACTGATGGTTCGAGCTCCGAAAATGAAAATCGGAGACGACGACAAGGCAATCGGACCAGGTTGGACTGGTAAGTGATTGTGTGTTTCGACTCCACTCTGTACTATTCTGTTTCTGCAATCGGACCGTTGATGTTAATCTGGAGAGCCCGAGAGGCGTTGGATTAGAATACACGAACCGTTAGGTAATGAAATTGTTTGTTTGTTGGCGAAGCTTTGACTACGAGCTCTTTCCGGATATTTTAACGGTCGAATTCACTGCCGGGCCGAAACCGGCCCAATGTAATGTTTTCTGCAATACGACTTGTCGTTGTAGTTGTTACAGTATCTAATAAACCCTAAATAACGATCCAAAACCCTAAACCGCGAGAGGAAGCTGATGGCAATGGATAAGACGAAGACGAAGAAAATTGCAGAGGAGCCGAAGAAGGAACAGGGCAGTGAGATTTTCTCCGCAAGCTCCTTCTCGAGCCTGGGCCTCAATGAAAGCTTATGCAAGCAGCTTCGAGGTTTGGTTTCTCTCTCTGCACACGTATCTGTATGGTTGTGTGTTTGAAGCTAATTCGAGTTGTGATTATTGACAGAGAAGATGGGTTTTGAAGCTCCGACCCAGGTGCAGGCTCAAGCGATTCCACTCATTCTCTCTGGGCGTCATGTGTATCCTTCAATTTTTGTTACTGTCAATGCAATTCCTTTTATTTTGTTCAAATTTGAATTGTGTTTGGGTTGGTTCTTTGATTCCAAGACTGTAGACTTGTGAATGCTGCTACTGGAACAGGCAAAACTGTTACCTATTTGGCTCCAATTATTCATCTCTTGTTAAATATTCGTATCAAGCGATCTGATGGGACTTTTGGTATGTGTTTTCTGGTTGTATCAATGTGTTCACAAGTTTACAGTTGCATCATGTATATGCCTAGAAACTTTATTATGTACTCCCTTGGCTCTAGAAACTCTAATTCTTGCTCATATAAATTATGTGCTCGCAGTAATGTAGTTGGAACAAGATTACTCGTCTAAATTTTCTAATTCTATCCAGGACCCATTCCCACGAAATGATAAGTTCATTCTAATTTCTAAAAGTTATGGTTTTCCCATTCAGGAGTTTATCATATCTGACTCCAGATTACATATTTTCATTATCATAAAATCATAAAAGAAAGTTATTTTTTTTCGTTAAGGAACATGTTCATTCTTGTGAATCCCACATCATTACAGCGACATGCACTGTCAAATTAATCATGATGCACTTATTAATTGATGATTTGGAAATAGCGTTGGTTCTTGTACCAACGCATGAATTGTGCATGCAGGTTCATGAAATTCTACAAAAAATATTGTTTCGCTATCCTTGGATTGTCCCAGGTTATATAATGGGTGGAGAAAACAGAGCAAAAGAAAAGGCCAGGCTGCGCAAAGGTAGGATTTCACGAAGTTCTATATCATCGAATCTATGTGTCTTCAATTCCTATGGAAATTTATTCACGGTATTCTTCGTGGATTATACTCAAACGTCTTGCGAGCCAATATTTTGACAAACTGTAAATCTTTTTTCTGTGGTTTTGTTCAGTGTGATATGTGTTGTCACCTATGATATGACGCATTGAAACTTCAGACACCTAAAGTATTGATATCTGACCTGAGTATGCTGTTTCTTGGTTTGTAACATGTGTAAATTATTATATGGATTAGCACCTACTTTTGGGTGATTTGCCTCATCGAATCATGTGTCTTCTTGAGCATTCATGCTAATGACCCATATATTTCAAATTTGAAGATGGTTTAACAAATCTTTTCTCTTCAACTTGATCTGAGGCCTTCTTCTCTGTTCAGTGAAATATAATATATATGTGTACTTATTTGTATTAGATACTGGTAAAATGGATGCTAAATCTTTTATGCTGTAATCTCCAGGCATAGCTATTCTAATTGCAACTCCTGGACGCCTGTTGGATCACTTAAAGAATACGTCATCATTCAGTCATGCAAATCTGCGATGGATCATCTTTGACGAAGCAGATAGGTAGGTCTACCATTTAAGGGTGTAATGCTATTCAATCACTATGATTTATCTTTCATCGTGTTTTTAGTGCCTCTTCTGACAATTTATCTACTCATCTTCACAGGATTCTTGAATTAGGGTATGGCAAAGACATAGAGGAAATACTAGAGCTTTTGGATTCAAAGAAAAATG
This sequence comes from Pelargonium nanum, assembly GCA_036897485.1. Lineage (NCBI taxonomy): Eukaryota > Viridiplantae > Streptophyta > Magnoliopsida > Geraniales > Geraniaceae > Pelargonium > Pelargonium nanum. The sequence goes on along the minus strand of JAYMTF010001766.1, from coordinate 14,867 downwards.
ATTCTGCTGGGAAGGATAATTCTGTTTCAAGTACCTCTAGTTTTCAGCGGCAGAATTTATTGTTATCTGCTACATTAAATGAGAAAGTTAATCATCTTGCTAACATTAGTTTAGAGAATCCAGTTTTGGTTGGTCTTGGTAACAAGAGCATTCAGCCAAATTTATTAAAAGAACATCATGAATCACTGGGCCCTGAGGCAGATGACGAAGCAGTTGGAGACTATAAACTTCCATCTCAATTACTTCAGAGATTTGTTAAAGGTAAATGATGATGGAATGTTAGATGTGTTGAACCTTAAATATGATTTGATGTGGTTTGATTGAATTTTCATATTTCAATGCAGTGCCTTGTGGTTCACGGCTTACAGTACTTCTTTCCATCCTGAAGCATCTTTTTGAGAATGAAGCTTCCCAAAAGGTAAAATTAGTCCCAATTTCTTATTTTTCTTTGTTTTGTGAGCGAGGTTTATGACATCATTTATAATTGTAATGGTTTGTTTTAGGTTGTAATAATAGTAATAGTAGTAGAAGACCTGCATTCACACTTCTTATTTCACAACTTTTATTTTAGAGATTTAAAAGTGATTGTTCTCCAGTGTCTGAGAACCTATCTGATTATAGCTTCATGTCTGTCTGCACCAGTAACATTGCTTGATTCTTTTAGGATTGTGCCATGAACTCATCATAGAATAGTACCTGTATCATTAGCGCGCCATGAACTAATTGATTTTGTGCTTCCTAGATGTCTGTGGTAATTAGTGAATCTGATAAATATTATTATACCTTGTTTCAGGATGTGATCATTGTTCTTTCCATTCATTGACCACTTTACAACATAGTTGTTATATTTCATGTTGTTTATGTCTTCCAGTTCACTCACATGCTTATTTTACAGATTGTGGTATTCTTTTCAACATGTGATGCAGTAGATTTTCATTATTCACTGTTGAGCCAGTTCCTTTGGTCAACCAAATCAAAACCAGAAGCAGAAATCAAACAGAAGTTTGTGAGATGCAAAACTTTTCGGCTGCATGGAAATATGAAGCATGAGGATCGGAGAACCACTTTTCAGGCCTTTAAAACAGAGAAAATGTCTCTCCTCTTGTCGACAGATGTTTCTGCTAGAGGCTTAGACTTCCCAAAAGTTCGATGCATCATTCAATATGACTCTCCAGGGGAGGCTACTGAATATGTGCATAGGTATTTATGATTTATTTCATGTATTGTCTTTTATCTGTGCTCGCAATAGTTTTGACAATTGTAAATATTACAAAAGCTGTCTCTAGAAAAGGGTGGGTTTGGATTTTCTTAGCTGTCCTGCAAGAACCAATTATTTTCATGCAAGAACCAATTCTTTTCCAATGGATATTTGATTTGGTGCCATATTTTTGTTGCATTAAAGAGTCTGTAGGAGCTTGACAGTTGACACTATCTTCAATCTGTGATGCAGGGTTGGTAGAACTGCTCGGATGGGTGAAAGAGGAGAATCATTGCTATTTCTGCAACCAATTGAAATAGATTATATACAGGACCTTCAGAAACATGGTGTATCACTGTCAGAATATCCTCTTCTCAAAATCTTGGACAGTTTCCCTGTGTATGCTCAGCAACCGCGGGCCAATAAGTTCGTAGACATGCATCCATGGGTCCTTATGCTACAAAAGGCACTAGAGTCATTTGTTTCATCCGAGCCATCGCTAAAACAGCTTGCCAAGGATGCATTTTGCTCTTGGGTTCGAGCATACACTGCCCACCGTGGTGAGCTGAAGAGAATATTTAAGGTGAAGAGCCTTCACTTGGGGCATGTTGCTAAAAGCTTCGCTTTGAAAGATCAGCCTTCCTTGGTCGGGAGATCATTCCAAACGGAGACAAAGAAGAGGAAAAGGGAACAAAGGCAAAAGGGACAGTTAAAAAGGAAGAAAATTTCCCGGAAACCATGAATGCAAGTTAATTTATGTTGTAAACGAGGTTATAATTTTTGACAACATGTGTATTTTTTATTCTTCACATACTCAACTCCATGTTCAATCTTGAATTGTTGTTTTATTTGCAATGAAATATTTGACTGATTCAAATCTCTTAGTCTGACATTTCCCTTAAAAATGGTACTAAGAGAGTTAAATTAGATTAAAAACTAAATTAAAAATCATTTTCTAGGAAAATGGATTACTAAACAAACAATTTTGAAATGTTCTCATTATGAAACAAGTGTGATTTGAAAAGGAAAACTTTATTAAGAAAATAATGAAGAAAACCCTAATTTATTACTATGTTCCTAGTGTTTTCTGCAGATTAGTTTTGCTCAAAACTCCTAGGCAACCCAAAATATCATATTCTGGGATTCAAGTTGAATTGAACCAATGCAATGCACATTTCTTGTGCATACCATTGACGAGTGCAAATGTGCAATAGTGTTACAAAAAGAAAAGAACTAGATTGAGATCTATAAGCCATTTCACATATTCCAATATTATGTTATTTGAACAACCTAGCTCAATAATAGGTAACAGTGTAAAATCACAATGCTGCCATAAATTATATAGCAACTGACTGCATTCTAAATCCGCAAGCTCAAAACAAATTTGCTAGAAAATTTGGTATGAATATGCATCTAAGAGAGAATAGCCATCACATCAGATGCCCTGAGAACGATGTAGTTAGAGCCATCGGCACCCTTGAAGTCACTCCCTGCATATTTGGAGTATAAAACAGTGTTTCCAGTGGACACTGTCAGTGGTTTCCGGTTGCCTTGCTCATCCAGAGGACCAGGTCCTACTGCTGTGACCTGCCTCACCGAACAGAATACATCTCAATACATGTCCAAAAGGACCAAAATCATTAAAAGAAAAGCCACAAAGATTTTACTTTCTTACCGTTCCAATGGAAGGTTTCTCCTTGCTTGCCTCTGTCAACAACAAGCCTCCAGCAGTCTTTTCCTCAGCCTCAGCAATCTGCACATTGGGATGACATAAGGCATATATAATAGACCTCCTAATTAACAAGTACGTACAAACTTTGAACAGGTATCTAGTTTCAAAACCTGCGCCCGCATGAATTCCCCTTGAATGTACCAAAACAAAGATTAAGTCAAATGTGTGGTCAGTGCAATTGTAATTTCTATCTATTAGAGCCTAGCGTATATGAGAGAATCTACTTATTGCACATAACCAATTAAATGCTACTCCCTACGTCCCAAAATGAGTGTCATCCTTTTTCTTTTTCTCCACTAGAAAAGCCAAATGGGGGCACATGAGGAAAAGTTACTTACTAATAAAATTAAAATTATTTATAAAAAGGCCAGTCTTGTTGAGACAACTATTTTGAGAAAGACATTAATTTGGGAAAAGGATAGAGCCACCCCTATTGTAGCTCATCCCGTCAGACAAATTTTATCCACAAGTTGGGGTCCTAACCCCATCCCTCCATCTTAGAGGCATTTCAAAAGGGAAAAAAATTGAGAGTATTTTACATTATACCCTTTCCCACTCTCTAATAACATGACGTTCCATTGGACCAATTTTATCCACAAGTTGGGGTCTATGCCAAACCTGTCCCTCCATCTTGGAGACTTTAAAACAAGAAGAGTATTTTACATTATACCGTGTCAATACCCTTTCACACTCTCTGATATCAAGACGTTCAATCTAGTATGGTTTGAAAGGGGAGAATGATCCTAGTATAGATGAGAGATTAATATAACTAGAAAAGATTTGGATGTAAAATTTACCTTAATCAAAACTCTATCATTTAAGGGCTTGAGATCCTTGATATCATCAGTCTCAAGGACACCAACAATGTCATCCTCCTTCAGTATGAGATGACTTATACCATTGAATTCCACCTCAGTTCCTGCATACTTGGAGTAAACAACTTGGGCCCCAGTCTACACAAATAATATCACCTTTATTAGAAGTAATCAACATGGCAAGCACAACTTATAAGATAATGATGAAAAGGCAAGTAGTTACCTCAACGCTAACACCAACTTTGGTATCCCCAACTGTCCTACCCTCTCCAACAGCAACAACTTCACCTCCTTGAGGCTTTGTTTGAGCTGAAGATGGAAGTAAGATACCACCTGAGGTCTTCTCCTCTGCGGTTTTGATCTTTACCAGTACTCTGTCGGCCAATGGCTTGATTGAAGTATACTGATGGATAAAAAACAAATGCATCAGTAAAACAATAAAACTAATGAAATACAAATAAAAAACAATACTGTAAGTTCACTTGTCCAATTTCAGTAGCCAGACTTAACTGAAGCAGTAGCTTTTCAAGCTAATGAATACAAACTATCACAACCATGAACACCAGACAAATAGTATTCAACAAAATCCAAAAGGTAATTATCATTCATTTGCAAATGGTTCATTGTATCATTAGTCAAATTCAGTAAATGCAAGTGAAAAAAGTATAATGACCATAACTAAAATACAAATTCTGCAAGAACAAGATTTTTTCCAACAACCCATCATTAACATGCACATATGACCAAATAAGTACCATATACACCAAATAAACCCAATTCAACACAATAACAAGAAAGGCATAAAGTAAAACCAAATGTACAATAACATAAATTACAGTTATCAAGTATTAACTATATAGCAAGGTATCTGGGCTGTAATACCTTGGGAGCCACAGTGGCTGCAGCTCTGACAGAAAGACCTCTGAATGACCTCTGAGAGAGTCCATTACCAGCCTGAAAAAACTTGACCGTTGAGGATCGAAGACCTTCAAATGTGGGCAAGCTCCTGGCGGAAATTGAAGGAGCAGTGAGCTGAGTGGTGGCCATTTCCTATTCCAAATCATAAGAACAAAACATACACACATGAGAACAACGATACCAGATTGAATTGTTACCCAAACTAGTTTATTTACGATTTTCCCTCAAATTTCTTGGGAACCAAACATAAAATCTTCGTTATCATCGAAAAGATTTACAAATTAGAGAATAAGCATGAAATGAAATGAAATGGAATCGATAAAGAATACAAGTTTACCTGAGAATGAAGAAGTGGAAAGATAAACGCTTTGGAGGTAGAAGAAGAGGATGACAAAACCCTAGAAGGATAGAATGGTGGGTTTTATCAGATGATAAGAGGCTTCTAGAATTCAGTTGAGACTCCTCTGTCCGTTTCCCACGCGCTTGCTAATGCGTCTTGTGCTTGTTTGGTAGCTCAATAGAGTGATAAACATTTTCTCAAAAAGTTGTTTGGTAAAAAGGGAAGTCTATAAACAATTTGGGACTTGTTTGGTAATACTACTTGATATGAAGTGAAAGTAGCTAAGAGTTACCAATATGTTGCGGCTCAATTGACAACGTAGGCTAATATTATGAGAAAAATTCTTGAGTTTGATCTCCACTAAACATATCTATGAGAGGTAAAAAATCTTAACTTTGATTAAACTCAATGCAAAAGCCCTCAGTCACAATCGTCTCATACACGGTTACCAAATCGCAGTTTACAATTTTGAAAGTCGTAATCACATTTCGTAAAGTAAATATTTCTTATTTCGGGGATAATAAACATGATTATTATCACCTTTATATATTTATTACCAAAACAATTATCAATATCAACAATTTCACATTTTTTTATTTTTTGCAAATAAAAAACAACAACCACATGAATTAGTGAAAGTTAGGTTGGTCTAAGAGATAATCAAGTCGATCGTCTTGTATATGATTTTATGTCAATACAAGTCTACCACATTCTAACATCAAACTTTTACATAATCACTTCAAATCATTCAAACACATAACAAACAATGTTTCTAGTATAAAATAACACTAATGATTTAAAATAAATCAAACTATACTTTCACATAACACAAATAAACCAAACATTAAGCTAATTTGAAGAAATGTAAAATGCTAAGCCTAACCTTTTAGAAGTCACAACCTGCAACACTATTTTTCGGGAGTTTTCTTGCTAGAAGTAGCTGAAGAATGAATGAAAATTATCCAAACGCAAAGCTAAAATAAAAGATTGTCATTAATGCTTGAGTTCAAGATAGTATAAATGTTACAGCTACTGGTTGCTAGAATGTATAGAAGAGAACAATTGTTGCTTGATATTGTCGGTCCTTACAGATAGTGGGAGCAATATTGATTTTTCACACAATCTATCACTCTTGTTTATTCTTGGTAGCAAGAACAATTTATTGACTTCTCAAATTACTTACTTCAAGGAGCAGAATATAGGTTTGGCTAGAAGTTTTGGTTTATTACCAAACATGCTAGTGACTTGAAGGAGCTGCTCTGATGATGCGGTAGCAACTTTAAAAGAGTCGTAGAGTTGGCAATTGTTATGGGACCTAAAAGCACACAATTATGACCCTTAGGGGTAGCGCAATGGTCAAGATACACATCTCTATTTTGGAGGTCGTGGGTTCAAATCTCATTTCGTCGGCTGGGGTGGAGTTTGAGTTAAAAGGGGAGAGCTACCCCCTGTCGTGTATCTCAATTTTTTTTTTAAAAAAAGCACACAATTAAGTTTTGGGCTATTTTTTTTTTTGGGGTTAATAGGCGGTTCACCCAATAATTATTTATTAAATCATTAAAAATACTAATAATATAAGAAAATATGGTTTAGTTGACATAAATATCTAAAATTCAAACTGCAATACATTTTTATTAATTGTGAAAGACAATTATATAGACCAAGGCATGTTGGGCCAAACGGTTGATGCGCTTTGGATTTCGGTCTCAGATTCGAGTGACGCCCTCATTAGAGGATGAGAAACACATGCATTTATAGGTCTGCTGTCGCGTCTCTTACAAAAAAAAAAGACAATTATATAGGTGGCACAACAATTTAACTGCCTCTATCAATGATGAGCATAAGTAAATAGTTAATTACTATAATCAACTTGCAAATTTTCCATGCCACTGCCACTTCTGTTTCACGTCTATTGTTAGGTTAGACGTTAGGGTGTTGCTTGAGTAACAATGCAAGTGTAACAGCGTAAATCCAAGTTAGAGTGTAAGTTTGTGTAGTATACTGTTAAGTCTGTAACTCTATGTTTAAGGTAGTAACGGCACTAACATGATAATTCATTTAATTTAGTAAGGTGTGTAATTTCATAGCGGGGTTAAAGGTCATTTACGTTTATAAACTTTCAAAAGTCATTATTTTAGATTTTAAATTTCACAAAAGTTATATTAGTTCTTGAACTTTTAATTTTTGAGGCATGATGGTTACTAACATTAGTTAAAGTTAATTTATTGTTAAATTTGTTGACGTGACACTGACGTGAAATTCAAAAATTATCCATTGATACCCATATATGTCGCCACATTTTCTTCTCCAACTCGATGTGTATGCCTAGACCGACGCCTTCATGGTCGTGACCTCCATCAAATTTGATTCACAATGATATCATAAATAACTCAACCAATCGCTAAGGAGACAACTCAATCCAACCAATTGGAATGAAACTCTATCGCAATATTTATCCATCTTGATACAATGTTTATTCATTTTAGAATATATATCTAGATTTATACATAATGCTACACATTGTTAGCAGGAATTTTACTTTCCGATTTATGTGAATTTTAATGCTACACGATTATGTTCACTTTGTTCATGAGTGATTCGAAATTGGAACCAAATATTGAAAAGTTGGAGTATCATTGTACTCATCTAGCTCTTGTCTTGTTTTATTGCCACAAACTTTTCAAATATTGAAATTGGAACTAAATAAATGTTGACAAGATAGTAAACGGATCTAAAGTTTAGTCAAGATCTTGCTTGAGAATGCAACAATTGCAAACGAAAGTGAGTATTGTCCTTTCATAAAATAAATAAAAATTAGGCCACATATTTTACACTTTTTTTGTTGTTGAAATTATCGCCTTTTATTAGATTATAAAAGATCTTATACAACAAGCTTACCAATCACGAGAATGGTACAAAAGTCAATCAATCTCTCAAGACCTGACACAGAAAGTGAGAACCTAACTAAAGCATGGACAACTTGATTCGCAGACCGTATTACAAACAAAAACTCTACGCTACCAATCTGAGCAGAAAGAGCTAAAATATCTTAAATTGCCAAACCTAAGGTATTGGACTAACCATCCAACTAGAGCCGAAACAATCTAAATTCGAATCTGTATTCGAATATGTAGGCATTTAGAATTCAATTAGAATTATTTTATCAAATCTGATCCAATTAAATTAAACTGAATTTTTCTTATGAAAAAAACTACTGTATTAGATCGGATTAAAACAGACAAAATTCAAAAAATCCGATTTAAATATTATCTGATCGTATCTCATCCTATCGCCACCTGTACAGTCAGCCACCTTTGATGTGGATTGTTTGGAGTTGGTACTTGCTTCAATTTATAGTAGTGACTAGTGAGATGACGTAACTTGTTGTGAGATCGTGCATGAATATTGCACTTACAGACAAATGGTGTTTATAAGATGAGTCCAATTATTTGAGTTTGACTCTTTAATTTCTGGTCAGCGTCTACGCGTTCTCTTCTTCTCTTGCATATCAACATCCACCTGATCATATCATGATTATTTGGCATTCCAAATTTATGTTTCTGTACCTACGTATCATATGTGCTGACGCCACGTATACACACACAATACTACTACAGTAACAGTACTACTACTACTACGTTGGAGATATGTAATTATCGTACAATTCTCACCTGACTTTCCTCCTCCTCCCCTAAAGCACAACACAACCAAAAAGTAAAAATAATTTTATTTTATTATAATTTTGTAAATAATTTGATTATATTGAAGGCATGGTTCATTTAATCTAGGTTATTATATGTGTAGTAGTAGTAATATAAAACAATATAATGAATTATGGCCTTGTCGCTTTTTACTATGCCGATATGGTGGACCAGAAATGGATATTCAATCAGCCATAAAGATAAAGCAGTACACTAGCTAGGAAAATAAATACGAGAATTGAGTTTAAAAATCACATCCTTCACGTTTGTTATTGAGTTGGAATTATAAAATAAGGAGACACGAGGAATATGTGCTTCTATATATCATAACCCCTTGGAACCATCTTCCGCGTGAGTGACTACGTGTCCGCTTCTTCGCCACTTTTCGGCTCTCCGGATCAAAACGCGCCTCTTTGACTCCCATTTTCGCACAACTCACTCGTATATATATCGCCGCAACATTCTCATCAACTAAATCATCCAAAACATTTCATCAAAAACCAACAAACAAATTGAAATTCACACTCTCTAGTCTCTACTACTACTACTAAATGGTGACGAAACAACAGATAAAGAGTATTATTAAGGAAAAGGCCACCGGCGCCGTCAACGGGCCGAGCGGCGGAGACTGCAAGTTCAAGGGAGTGAGGAAGCGGAAGTGGGGCAAGTACGTCTCCGAGATCCGATTACCCAACAGCCGGGAGCGGATCTGGCTCGGATCCTACGACACCGCCGAGAAAGCCGCCAGAGCTTTCGACGCCGCCATGTTCTGCCTCCGCGGCCGCTCCGCTAACTTCAATTTCCCCGACAATCCCCCCGAAATTGCCGGGGGCCAGTCCCTCTCTCGCTCCGAAATTCAAGAGGCCGCCGCCAATTTCGCCAACTGCCACACCCAACAACACCAGCAGCAGCAGCCGATGAGTATCAGTAAGGACTCATCCGAGGTTAATTGTTACATGTCGGAAACGCTAACGCAGTCTCCTTCGATTTCGGCGATCTCGGACGGGACAGTACAGTTGGATTTCGAGTTGGATTTGGATCAGCAGAGTGATCTGATGTCGGACGGCGGATCCTTCCTCGACGTGTTGACGACCATGGGTTCCGGCAACTACGCCACGGATTACGGGTATTTCCCGGAGTTCGGCGACTTTTACTCGCCGGAGCTGCCTTCAGATGTTGATTACGGCGTGGAACACGTGGATGGAGTTTTGCCCCAAGAGTCTTTTCTCTGGAATTTCTAGACAGCTAAGCTAACAAACACAACACATAGTAGAAGCAGCAGCAGCTGATTTGGGTCGGAGTTCCGGATCCGTTTTAGTAACCGGACTTAGATCTGCCTGCCTGCAGCCTGCGGACATGGATGGACCAATTTTTGGACGGCCATTCTCTCAATCAATTAATTAATTAAACTTTCATTTTTTTTGGACAGTAAATTTAACTGCACGGGTTGGCCGACAACAGTTGGATCGAACTTGATCCAATTTTTTCCGACCCATGCAGCGCACAGTTGAAAGTCCCAGTCCTTTCGTTGTCTACATACGTCAACTATGTAATATAAAAATTGTTACTTTATAAAAAGAGAATGTGAAAAATGTTACTTTATTTGTCGGAAATGCCATAACTGTGGGTATATATACTTTATGTGAGTGGTATACCAATCCACGCTGCATTGAATTGAAATCTGGTGAAGTCCATTGACTGTCAGAGGAGCCATTGATCAGACACTCAGGATCTCAATAGCCTTCACGAAAAGTATGAACAGTTCACACTCGATATCTCTCAATAGACCCTCATTGTATCGGACCGCATTTTCATTATCAAAAACAATCTTTCTGGAACCTTCTTCTCAAGTAATGGTGATGGTACAGCAACCAACCCACACATCCATTTACCATTAATGAAGCCAAATTTGTAGTACCCAACACAGAGCCTAACCAATATTACATGGGTCCTACGGTCTAGTCAAGCGCCTAGTTGATTACCAGAAGCATCTCCTCCCACTTTTGCTGGTTGAGGTGAGCAAACGGATGATGAATCTCTTGGATACTTATTCCAAAAATAATTTCATATTCATGTAGTTGAAAACTCTTGACAAATTTTATCTAAACTATTTTAGATATTATTTGTATCCGAATAATTATTTTGAAAATATTATTTACTATTAAAAATGAAATAAGTTTTTTTTTTGGGCTTTGATTTTAATTAAAATAATATAAAATAAAATTTGTTTAGATTATACTATTAAGTTTTTATTTTGAATCTTAAATATTACAATTTTGATAGTTTGGAATTCAATTAAATTAGGCAATCAAATTTTATGGGTGGCTATGAGATGCTCGTGTGGGCGAGGAGATAGAAGGTCGTGTAAAGAAACTTGAGGTGTTAGACTCGCGCAAAAAAAAAAGACAAAGACTTCTGAACGTAGATCCATAGAGAATCTTCTTCAATTTTTAAAAGAAATGCTTTGGCTCTTCATTTCCTTTTTTAGGATAAGGTTTTTCTATATGTGTGTGTTTCTTGGGCAATGACAATTGAACCTTTGTTTGTGAAGTTGATACATCCATTTGTTAACATGATGATCAAACTTGATGGGTGAGGTTGAGCCATACCTTTAGGAGCATGACGATTGAACATCATTTGTGGACTACTGAACCGGCCATGCCTTCGGGTGCATGGCGCGCGATCAAACTGTTGATCCATTTCTTTGGAGGCATAGCGGTTGAATGTCCTGGTAGCGATATCCATGTCTTTGGGGCATGACTATCAAACTTTTTTGGTGCAATTAATCCCTCTCTTCAGGAGCATGACCATTGGAAAGTGAACCATTCCTTCAACGACATGGAGATTGTACTTTTGGCCGAGAGTTATGATCCATGTCTTTGAGGAATGACAACCCAACTTAGTTGTTTGAGTTGATCCATAGCTTTAGGGATCGAACATCATTTGAAAATTTGATCTTTGGGGTATGGCATTCGAACATTCGGGAAGAGCATGATATGCTTATGGGGAATGACAAATTGCCAATCGAACTTCCTTAGCAGAATTTATCCATACCTTTAGCATGGTGAGTACACGTTTAGGGAGAGTTAATTGCCATAGGTTTGAGTTTGAAAAAAAAAGAAAAAAAAAAGATATTACACAACGAGACAAGGGTAATTTTGTCCAGAACATAATAGTAAATTTTCTACTATAGTAATAGCATAACAGAGAAGTAAATGTGAGTATGTGACACGTTTGCTCTGTTTTACAAAAAAAAAATGTATAAAAGAGCCTCGCCGAGCAAACCATCGCTGAAAGCAAAACTGAAAATTCTGATGATATACACTTTTTTATTGCTAAGTTTAGAAAGACCAAACATGTGGCAATTGGTAGTAGACGCCACTTGTAATTCTACTTTCCTCTTCCACTCTATGCTCCGCACTAGCACCACCACTAGAAGGCGAGTAGCTATACTGTGCCTCTCTCACTGAAATCCCAAAATCACTAGAACCGCCACCGTGGCTATAATCTCCCATCGCCGGCGCCAATTTCCCGTGCTTCTCCTCCTCCTCCGCCGGTTGTATATCAGCGGCACGGTTTCTCCGAGCGTGTGTGAGCGCAGCCTCCTGTATCTGAGAGGGAGAGAGGTCGGTGGCGGAGGGAATATCGGGAGGAGAGTGAGGGAAATTGAGGAGAGCGGAAGGGCCGCGGAGGCAGAAGACGGCGGCGTCGTAAGCCCTGGCGGCCTCGTCGGGGCTGTCGTAGGGGCCCAGCCAGATCCTGTCGCGGCTGTTGGGTTGCCGGACTTCGGCCACCCACTTTCCCCACTTCCTCATCCTCACGCCTTTGTAGCGCCCGCTAATCGCGCCGCATCTCCGGTCCGATTTGTTACTGCCGCTAGAACAGGAACTGCTAGTACTTGGCTTCACCATCTTGATTTGTTGTTGCAGTGATTAAGTAGTACATAAAGAATCTTTATATAAATGTTGGAGGTGGGAAGGAGAAAGGGAAATGAGAGAACGCGTGGGGATGGTGTGGGTTTGCCACGTGGGGGTGGGGAGGGAATGCCGCAATTTGTGTAGGTGGTGGTGGGAACACGGAGGCGACAGGTGGCGTTGGGATGGGAGCGAATCATCCACGTGGGTGTGGGTGGACACGGGACACATGGGTGATGCCATTTTAAGTGTCTATTCATCAACGAAGTCAACCGGGAACTGTCGTATTTCGTTATTTTTGCGCTATCCATTGCCAAAATTACGTGGCTTATATTTTAGTTGGAAAATATTTGAAATGGGGTTTAGATGAATATCGCTCTAAATACTGTTAGAGTTTATAAATAATTTTTGTCCTTCAAATTTTTATGTATTTCTATATTTTTCTTATCCGAATTTATACTCTCTATACATGTACACACATATATGAAGATGCTTACTAAACAGATCTATAGAAAGAGTGAATATGCTTAACTATGACTGAGTCTCGAGTATAATTAAACATGTGATTCACATTAATATATACACACACTTATACTAATATGAATTATCTTTTGGCCAATAGCAAGTTGAAACATGTGTCACTAACTTGAACTGGCTTCTAATCAAACTTAAAACTTGATTCAGGTCGGTGTAAAATATTCAAATTATGTACAAGTCTGAAAACAATGCGCAACAAAACTTGCAAAGAAAACTAGGAGTGAAACCCCAAATGAGTCAAATAGGATCAATAAAAAGACAAATATGTATCATTGTAGAGGGGATGAGTTAGCTCACGCCAGGGACTAAAGCTCCTACTAATGTCGCGTGAGTCCTTGCTATATATGTTTGTGGCCAAATAACCAACGTACAGTTGTTAGGACTCATGCCATTATGAGTCTTAGCCATGCTCGTGGTTTGGACACGAGCTAATACGACGTGAGTCATACTTTATTAATTTTCTCTATCAACTCTACTTAGTTCAATTCAATACAATTTGGACCAGCTCTAAAATCTTTCCTTTAGTTTCCTTATGCTATATACGTACACTCCCTTGTCCCCAAACAAATGTTCAATTTACCACAAGATTACAACTTCAAATAATTTTCTATATCGTACTGTCCCTAGTCATCTCTATCAATCTTTCTCTTATTTTTATCTCATCATCTTTCTCTGTTTTAATTTTGAAATCAATTATGTTAATGTTTTATTGAGTATATTGAATATTTACGATCTTAGTTTTAAATCTCATGAAATTTTGTTGTTGCTAGATATGAAATATATGTAGTAATTGGTAAAATTTAATTCACTTCTCAGTAAATTGTTGAATGTAGCTCCACATGTGAAGTTACATTTTTTTTTGAAGGAAGGTGTAGCTTTGATTCAAAATAATCATAGACTTAAAGTTTTTGTCACCTGCCAAAAACTTCAAGGTTATGAATTTCCCGACTCAGAAAATGCACTTTAAAAAAAGTGCATTGAGCAACGGGAGCAAATCAAGCTCCAAGGCCATGCAAACTATGCAAACCGCCCATGTTCATTTGGTTACTAATCGACACCTTAGTCCACAAATATTAGAATCTTTGAAACCCACGTCAAGCCGCACGAATCATTTGTCCGACCATGATGGTTATCCCATTTTGGCATAACTTTTCCAGAGGCAACAATCCGTCCGAAGGCAACAATCCGGTGGTTCGATGGTGGCGGGGGAGAAGACCAACCACTCAACCTCAAAAACTTCAAGTCTATGAATTTCCCGACTCAGAAAATGCACTTTAAAAAAAAGGAAAAGATAGTCATGTCACAGTACTAGTGCCCACAGTGCTGATAGTGTGGCTCCGCCACTGCCCGTAAGTCTTTAGCATTAAATTCTTTTGGCAACAATATTACAAAGAAATCACACTTTCATATCACCCAAATAGTGTCCATTTTTCTGTTTTAAGTAATCAATAATGTCGCCCATTATCGGTCATTTTGAATGCCCATCATTGTATATTATGAATGCACCGTACTTCTTAACACCGAAGATGACTATCTACCAATTACGAAAATGACTATCTATCAATATGGATGTTAATTATAGACAATATAATTGAAATTTATACAATAACATTTATACTTGGGTTAATTACAGATAACACATATGAACTATCTACATAAAACAGATACATCCCCTGAACTTTGTTTTGTGACAGATAGCCCCCTAAACACTT
>JAYMTF010001765.1:0-21433 GCA_036897485.1 Pelargonium nanum | reverse complement strand
GAATAAATTAAGGTGATTGATATGTATATTGATTGTAACGAATAATTAAAAGACGTGTAATTATGGTGTATAATTTCAATTATACGTTTGACTATAATTGTGATTGCATCAATTATATGCATGTACATATATGTTAATTATTTTATATTTAAATATAAAATAATTAAAAGTATCACAAATATTTTTTTCTTCCGAGCAAATATAAACTAGTAAATAAATAAATGGACAAAGATGGGCAATATCTACAAGAAAAGGTCTAAACATGGGCAATAACTCAATTTCAAAGAGATTCTTTAAGGAGGCTCTTGTCTCCAACAAGCTTAGCCACTTGGAGTTACACATCAACAACCTCTCTCATCTCTAAATAGCAAAATCATCTTTCTTGTGGATTTTCCAAAACATCTCAACCCATCTCTCTGTCTCTTCCTCCATGATAATCACATAAGCTCTGTTCTTGTTGCTCTTTATTTCCCCATTGTTCTTGCGCTTTAGCTTTCATGTGTTGTTAACAAAATCCAAAAAGCTACTATTTTGATCTCTTTCATGTGTTGTTGAAATAACACTTCACTTGATCTTTTTTTAGCTCAACAAACTAAAACCCAATTCAAATCTTCAAAAAGCCAGTTTGTATCTCAAATTTTTGATCTTGAAGTCCTCGTAAAGTCCTAAAAGTTTCAACCTTTTTGGGTGGTCTTGTATCAAAGTTGTTGGATTAGTTAGGTTTGATTTTGAATTTGGTTTAGGAGAGAAAATGGAATCAAGATTTGTTGTGTTTGAGATTGAATTACATTTATGTGAAATTGAATTAATTGAGGTTTAGGTCTGATTTTGTTTTTGAATCACCAAGAACATCAAGAACAATTGAATAACAAAAAAAAAAAAAACATTAAACACAAGGGTAAAATTGAAAGAAAAAATTGGGCAATCTGTTATACTTAACTGGCAGAATGGTAATTTGCAAGGTCAAGTGGTTCTTTGATTTGTAAAAGTGTTTTAGGAACTCATATGCTTTGTGTCAATATATGATAGTGGTCATCTGCACATTTTCGTAAATATTAAAAGAAATGTATCACATAAGTGAAAGGAAAAAGAACAAGATCAATATAATGAATAGTGTATAGTATATTTTTTATATGTATTTATGCTATGTATAAACATGTTATATATTTTATAGGTGTATTAGTTTTAGTTGCATTATATTAAAACATTTTAGTTTGGTTTGGAGAAATTAAATCAGTACTGCATGGATGCATTATTTTTCAGGTGTAGGTTTAGTTGTTTGAAATCTATTTAGCATGTCTTTTAGATTGCATGAAACATTAGTTTTCATTTGTACATTTGATTGGTTGAATGAAATTTTCGTTTACATTTTAATGTAACTTATTTTTTTAAAATGAAAAAAAGGAAGAACATTTCGCATTATTTCACAATTGGGTTCCAAACTAGTAGTAATATGGTCGCAAAATTGTAACTTTTCTCAAAATTGTGGGGTAGGGTTTAGGGTGACACTCCCTTTGGCGAGTGAGAAACATTGTTACTTCGAGTATGATGTCCCGTTGCTGATAAAAAAAAACATAGTCACAAATTATATATGTCATCATAAAATTAAATTTCATCAACACCATTATTGCTAATTCGACGCAAACATATCGACAAATTTAGTCGTAATATTATCGCATGTTGAAAACCTATATGTTTATTTTTCCTGCATATATATTAATCTTGCTGCAAACTGTGCTCGCAATTTTGCCACTATCTTATTAAAATCGAGTTGTAGCAAGTAATCGCAATGTAGATGCAAAAGTATCATGTCGTCATTATGTTATAAATTTGTCGAATGTATAAATTACAAAAATTGTTGCATGTATGTAGCTAATGTGTCTCGATATTCTTGTCACGATCTTGTCACATTCACGACTGAATTGCTACAACTATGTGTGTGCGTGTGTATATAAAATTTAGGTTACTGGGAGGGGCCTAAAAGAGCATGAAGAAAGGCTCTGTAATGTCCCGATGTCTCGGAATGAACCGCATCGTTCAGTGATTTCCCATATCTTTTGCGGTACTCAGCCTTTATATATAGCAAATCGATTTCACACCTTGTCACAACTATTCTAATTATTGTCGAGTCACCAAGTCCCACACGCTTCATTGCTTTGCGTAATAGCTGCCAAGTTTATTAAACATTATTTGAGAAACATTGAAACCAATTTCTCAAAGTGAAGCTACATATATGGAATTTCTACAACATTTTGTACATATTTAATATATATATAGAGAGACACTATAAGAAATTTAACTTTCCGCGACATCCATTTCAGTCGCTCATACCCATATCCTGTCGCGGAAAGTCAATAATTGGCTGTAACCAAATGTCTTGTTACGGAAAGTCTCATGTGCACGACTGAAGCAGGTTTGTCACGGAAAGTATAGTTTTCTGCGACTAGAAAGGCTGTAACCAAAAGCATAAAAACCCAAATTTTCACCATTATTAGGCTTTTATCCATGTCAGCCCAATAGTCATTGTTTCTAAGCACAACTCATGGCGACAACATATTTGGTTGTCACCAAAAGTAAGAATTTTTGTAGTGAGAGAGAGAGAGTGGATCTTAAACCAAGAACTATTTTGCTAAGACTAAATCACCAATGGGGTTGTTACCTCATTATATGCTTGGATCTAGCAGGTCGCTCTGCTCCCACAAATTTACTCGGATAGGTACAAGTGAATATTAATGTGGTGGTAAAATCTCATTGTCTTAGCTTAGGATAAGCCAAAAAAATATTAGGCTTACATTCTTTATTCTTATAGTCTAAAACAAGAGTTATTTGGCTTAGGTTAAGGCGCGAATTATGTTGTTACAACTCATTAAAATTATGGATCCAACGGGTAACTCTGCTTCAACAAATTTATTGGGGTTGATATGGGTAATGTTTTAATGGGTGTCAAGATTTTATTGGTTTCGCTTAAATTAATCCAAAATAAGCATGCATCGTATTCTTTATTCAATACATAAATCTAGAGAGAAAATAATATGAGTCAACAAGTCGATGAAGAGATGACACTTCATTAAATTTCACCCATATTCACTCCAGTGAATTTGTCGGAAAAGGAGTCTGAGCCAAGAAGTGTTTGGCTTAGACTAGGCTGTCATTAGGTTGCGACACCTCATCACAAAAAATTGGATTCAATAGGTCGCTCTGCTCTCATAAATTTTTTTGGGGCAGGTATGGGTAAGATGTAACGTGCATACACAAAAAATATGAAATGACACTGAGTTGTTTTCCGTGATTTAAGTTAAAAGAGATATATGGATACCATACCTTTGCAAAATACATTCCAGGATTTATAGCGCAACGTAGAATTGTCAAGAGAGCGAATCTAAAATTTCCTGATGTCTCGCTTTTTACTGCCTGCAAATGTTTGAATATATTTAAGAAACATATAGATAATATTTTATGAAATAAGCTTCACTTGTACCTTTTCTAACGAATTTCCAAACCTTTGATAAGCATAACCAACCGCCGCCAAATGTGCCCTACTTCTATCACTAAAAATGGCAATGAATGTCTTCTCATCAGTTCCTAATTTCTTCTCGCCAGCATTGTAGAGAGATCTTGCATCGCCTTCTACCATCGCTCCATCCAATTCTGGCCCGTCATAGCGTCCCGTGTTTACATATGCAAGAAGCAACTACACAATAGTACGTAGCTCAAATCAAGAAGCTGGAAATTAAACAAAGTAATAAAAAGCGGCTTAATGTAAACGAAATAAAACATATCTAAAATTGGATATGATGCGGGTTTGAATTTGGAATAAGAGAGGGAAGAAAATGTTTGTTGCCTTTAGTTTTTTCTCATAAATAGGTCAACACTACCCATATGGAACATCAAATAGATATACATGTATGTGCAACAAGTGCATTATGGTAACAACTAGTAAACAATTTGCAAGACTTTATCACACTAGCTCAAACAAAATAGCATGACACCACAAAACCATCACACGTCCCATGACAAAAGTTGGGTGTACATTAATGTTGTCAAGTTGAGGAAGGTTATAGAAATAGCTAGTCAAAATGACAGATATAAACACACCTATGATGAAGGTGAAGAGCCTTAACTATGACTAAACCCCAAGCTGGATTAAACCCGTAATTTACACAAAATGACAGATATTATCAAGTTCAAATCCATTTGTTACCTATAACACTAATTAAGGAACTCTCACATATTTGTGACAATCCATCACATCATAATTTTATGGAATTGCATTATCTATTAGGGCATCCATAGTGGTTAACCTCTAAAAACTTGATAAACGTAGACCCACTATGTACACATCATCTCATTAGAATTATGATATTTATTAACTACAATAGTTAACCTCTAAAAACTTAATAACATGGTCCCACCAAATTTCTATCTTATTAAAATAATAGTATAAAAACAAAAATAAAACAAAAAAATGTAAGAAAAGAAATCTATACTAGAAAAAGTAAAAACACAAAAAAGTAAAATGCAAAAAGCAAATAATAAAATATTTATTTTTGACAAATGACAATGTCATTCTACCTATTAACCGGTTGATAGTTATTGATCGGTTAATGTGTATTGAGTTTTACCAAAGAATAATAATAGGTTAATGCACAACTTCTCATATGCTATTAACATTTTGTTTAGAACCATTGTGAATGTCTTTGCTTGACGTTCTCCTTCAATTATGTCGATGTTGACTTTTCATTATATATATATATATATAGTGAGAGAGAGGATGCTGACTTTTAATTCAAGTTATGATTTACATTGTGAAAGTGGTGGAAAGAAAGTCCCTTGATATTAAGAAACTCTTACACCACATACATAGTACACATAACATAACCTAAAAATGTATTTACATTGAACACTATAACAAGATATTCAATGAATGAACGGAAATTATGAGATATGAGAAAGTCTATAACTTTGAGATAAATTGTTCTAGTACTCAAGTTTTATGATGTAGAAATCAAATAATGAAGACATCTAGTGAGTGAGAGAGAGAGGACCTTTCTATGATCACCAGATGTATGATTGTCAATATCATGGTCAAGATTGTTACTATACATTGAATAATAAGCTTGTTTAAGTTGTCGTAACTGTGATGGAGTACGAGAACATATGACTTCTGTAGCGACTTTCAATTCAATACCGGATCCAGTTAAAGTTTGCCTTACTATGCCAGCATCTCGTGAAACTGGATCTGGCATCCAGAGCAACATAGCTTTCTGGAATCATCAGACAACAAAGTGTTAATCAAGACGATAAAGTTAAAAGAATAAATAAATTATTTTGTAGGGAAGTCCTCCATCAAATAGTAAACATTATCGCTTTCATAAAACAGGCAAAAACACATAAAACTTGAACGGAGTATACCTTCAAATGACCACTAAATTCTGACGACAAGCGTCTGTTAAGATCTTCTTGAAATAATCTTTTATATTCTCTTTGAATTAGAGCACGTTGTGTCGCATCTCGATGGGCGAGGATATTGATAACATCCCTAGTTTCAAAGCCAACTCCTGAAACGTAACAACAAAGAGTAAATTTACATACATGGTTGATTGTCCTTAGTATAAAGCAGATCAAATATTTAAGAAACATATTACCTAGACGTGACCCGTAAGTTTATTGATCCCTCTAACAATGACGCTTAGAAGTTAGACATTACAATCTATATTCGGGAACTTTACCAAGAACGTGGAATTTTAAATCATCTGATTCATGTCATAACCGATAATTGAGTATATTTCTTGTCAAAGTTCACAAATACAATAAAATCAAACAATATAGAGCAATATGCCTATGCAAAGCCAGCAAGTATTTCTCCTTGAAAATCACATAATGGAAATTACAATTTTCATGACTAGAGAGAATGAAATTGGATAGGCTTTTGAGAGAAATTATAAAAATAAGTGCAAGAATTACAACAATTGCAAGGGGTAATGCCTTTAGAAAACAAAACACATTCCAATCTAGCTAGCTTGTTGGATTGATTTTGTTTTCCCTTCGGGGATTTATACTTTTATTTGCCCTTTCAGGCTCTTTAATAATAGTACCGATCGCTTATAAGAAAAACAAACATTTGCAAGGAAAATTACCTTGGAAAGAATTGTGTAGAATGGTGGCGTCGTCTTGAGGAGAGGTTAGCAGAAGAGGTATATTCAGGGTTGACATTTTCCTTATATTTGATCTTCTGGTTGAAATGAGAAATCAATGATGAAGATGGTCACGAAGCCAACAAATATTTCATTCAATGAGAGCGGACCTAACAATACTTTGTCCAAATTCGATACAATACAATCACGATTCATCAGAGATTTACTATATTTAGCATGTACCTTACGTCTACTAAATTAAGTACTATTTTACAAAAAAACCCAAATTTGTTTAGCGAATTGCTATCTCTACAAAACTAAAATTTGAGAACAAGAGAAATTGTTATCAATCCTGTCTATTTTAATGAATTAATTCATTACCACAACTCTTAAAACGTAAGGGGCTTGTTTGTTTGTGATGTAGATAAAAAAAAAAAGACTACTTTCAACTTTTTTTTTGCTACAATTTAGTAAAGAGAGAGGATCGACCCATGTGCGAGTATAATATGTGTGTCACGTGTCACATGTGGATTGGTAATTCGTTGGAGCTTAAAGGCTTGTCTCGGCTTGACAGGGAAATATGACGGTTATTTTTTTGGGTTTAACCCGTATTTGGAAGCAACAATATACAATTATCGGTCTAGTTTAGAATTTTATTAGTGCGCGTTTGAATACGAAAATAAACTTTGAAATTGAAGTCATATATATGTATGGCGTGGTTACAAGTTTTTATTAGCTTGTGTTTGAATAAAAAAATACTCAAACAATGATTTATCAAACAAAATATTTATTATTTACATACATATTACATTTTTTAAGCTATATTTACAAACATTTTACTTTCATAAACATTTGAAATAGACAACCCGAACAAGCATCGAGTGCTCAAAGAAGAGAGTTTGTACTGTTTTCCACACTTCATAGTGATTTTTGAACTACATGTGTGTATTGGCATTCTCACTCGCACACTCCAAAGAAGAGAGTTTCAAGAAAATATAAAATAATTTGGGTGATCTATACTATGTGACAATTATTTTTTTTTTGTGCTGTTAAAATCTTTTTTACCTCCATAACATAACACTCTCTTCACTTTGGGTGTTCACTTTTTTAGAATTGATTTTCTCTCTCCTACAAACTGTTACAGATCCCTTTGATGGGGTTGCTTCAATTCTTGTTCTTTTTTGCAAGGGGTACTATATTTCTGCAAGAAAAGTAGCAAGGGAGTTTGGTGGGTTGTGTTATTTGAGGAAGCTGCAGATCTGGAGAAAGGCACAAGTTATGTTTCAGGCAATGAAGACACATAAAACCCATTTTATATCTTGAGTTTCTCTTGTTGCCCTTTTGACTAGAAACCAGTACCCACCCACCATTACCAAACCAACCCTTTCTCTTTTGACCCTCAATTCACAGTCTTTTTATATTTTCTAGTGTTTGTGGTTACCAAATTCCTTGCTTGGGTGTTCCCTATTCTTGTTTCTTGAGGAACTTTCAGAGAGAGAGAGAGAGAGAGAGAGATCTGTTGAAATGCTGGCTCTGGGGAGTCCTTTTACCAGTGTCCATACCTGCACTACTTACAATGCTTTGCTCCAAGAGCTTCAGGTCTTTTTTTCATTTTCTGCTCTTTCTATGCTTCTTTTGGTGTCTCAAAAGGCTTCTTCCATGTGCTTTTGGTGTATTAAAGTGAAAGCATTTACTGTTTTGTTAGTGTTAACTCTCAGAGAAATTAGCTTTTCATTTCTTTTTGGAACATTTGTATGCCTTAAATGTTGTTTTCTGAATTTTGATGGGTTATTTTTTGGTGGGCATTTCCTTGCTTCCATTGTTGTCTTTCCACATACATGTTCAGTGCTCAGTTCTCACTTTGTAGGAGTTTTGGGTTCCTATTGAAATGGGTTCTTTCAATTTTCTGGTTCCTGATAGCAGAGTGCTTTTCCCATCTCTTAGTTTGTCATGCTACTATTTATCTTGAGTTTGCTGAGGACTGAAGATGTGGCTTGAACTTCTTTCAGTAAAATTTGTTTTGTTTGTAGTTTTGAAGGATTTGGTAAACATAATTGGTTTGGGTTATGTTTTGATTATAATTTGTTCATTTTGTTGGTGGGGATTTACACAATGTGGGTTGAGTTTAGTATTCTTTTCAGTGTAATATTTATTGCAAAATTCGAGTTCTCAACATTTCAGATTCAGTGAATTTTCTGAAATCGGTATCTTGTTTAGATTTCTCTTTATCAGGAATAGTAGACGGTAGGTAGTTAGTAGCTTTTGGTTGACTTTAGGTGGGTCTTATTCACTAATTATTTCTTTTGGCCCATCCATTATAAGCTTCGCAATTTCTCTCCATGATTTACTTTAGCTGAGAAGTAAAAGGAGTCACATTTAACTGTTTACCTTTTTCTGAGAGCAGCAAATTTGGACTGAAATTGGTGAGAGCGAAGCCGACAAAAACCGTATGCTGTTGGAATTGGAGAGAGAGTGCTTGGAAGTTTACGGGAGAAAGGTTGAGGAAGCTGCCAATGCTAAGGCACGACTTCATCATTCTGTTGCAGCCAAGGAAGCCGAGCTTGCAACACTCATGGCTGCCCTTGGGGAGCTCCATCTTCAATCACTGGTAAAAGGATTTCCATGGAAAGCAAATGTACCATCTTCATTTCCATTTCCTGTCTGAGTACAAGTAATTTATTTCTTCTTCATTCATGCTTTCCTCAAATAAGTAGCTGGTACTGAAGTGAATTTTTTCTTACCAATTCGACATTTCGACCTGCATTGAGTTAGGCATGAAGTATATTACTGTTTTTACTATATCCTCAGAACTAGGATGTAATGCCACCGTTGTAACGTTCTGGATGTATGTTTCATACTCGTAGGCTTCAATTCGTGTGGCTACCTTGTGAAAGTTGTTTATAGTATCTTTGAAGATTAAATATTAGCGTCCACCTCAATGCTTTGTGCCATTATCATTTAGTGCATTTTGTATCTGAACATTGCTGCATAGGAGATTTATCTGCTTTTGAAGTTCATGTTTTGCACCTTTTGTGTCCTGTATCATGTATATGTTGTTTGAGTTTCATCTTTCACCTTTTGCTTTTCTGGTGGTATTTTGCATGATATAAGCATGTAAGCAACCATTAATGTTCTTGTCTCAAACACTTGTGCAATTGACATCTCAAAATTTACAGATACAGACAGAGAAAAGGTCCTTGCCGTTGAAAGAAAAACTTGCTTCAGTCACTCCAATGGTAGAGGATCTGAGGATGAAGAAAGATGAAAGAGTAAAACAATTTGCTGACATAAAGACACAAATTGAAAGCATCAGTGGAGAAATTAATGGTTTAAACCATAGCAATTCAATCATTTCTTCATTGACCCTGGAAGAAGAGGATTTGTCATTAAGAAAGCTCACTGAATATCAAACACATCTTCGCACTCTTCAAAAGGAGAAGGTACGTATATATCGTGACATTTTAAGTATCTCGTCCCTTGCATTACAGACGGTTTTCGTCTTTCACCATAGAAATGTTAACATCTGGAGCGCATTTGGGCTTGCATTGTTTATGGGATATTCAAATGTGCCCTTAATCAGCTAACTCTCCTCAAACTCAGATCTGATGGGATCTGTTATTTTAGTTGGCGAGGTAGCATTTCGATCCATGAGCTATATAAGAAACCGTGCTAAAGAGCATCTTATTGTTGTTTCCAAGAACTTAGGAAATAATTTATATTATTCTTCCTGGTGATTTTGATGATGTTGTCTATTAGTGTCCCAACGACTATTTATTGTTGAACATAACATACTAGATGAGTGTCAATATTATAGTGTTGAGTATGTCAAGTTTGAGCGTCAATTATGCTTTGTTTTGTCATTGTAAATGGGAATAATTTGTACACTTCTTACTTTTGCAGTCTGATCGCCTTCATAAGGTGTTGGAATATGTGAATGAGGTGCATACTTTATGCGGCGTGCTAGGGTTTGATTTTGGTAAGACTGTGAGCGAGGTGCATCCAAGCTTGCAAGCAACAAACCTAGAAAACTGCACGAATATCAGTGATAACACATTAGAAGGTCTTGAGCAGATTATCTTTAAGTTAAAGATAGAAAGGAAAACACGAATTCAAAAGGTAATGCACGTCAGCACATACCACTTAATTTTGGTTTTTATGTTTGTTTTATTCTTTACTAAAATCTGTTCGCAAATTGCAGCTGAAAGATATTGTAGATTCACTTTTTGAACTTTGGAAGTTGATGGATTCTCCACAACAAGAGCAGTATAACTTTTCAAAGATCATTTCTGTTCTTCGACGTTCAGAAACAGAGATTACAGAAGCAGGTGTCCTTTCGTTGGAGATAATCGATCAGGTTTAGAAATACGCATATTCTGTGCTGGGTTCAAGATAAAACCTGGAGCGTCGATTTCTTATATATTTAACTTAATACCCTTGCAGGCATCAGCTGAAGTGGATAGGCTATCTAAGCTGAAAGCTAGCAGAATGAAGGAACTTGTCATGAAAAAGAGGTTAGAATTGGAGGAAATATGCCGAATTATCCATATTGAACCTGATATGAGCACAGCTGCTGAAAAATCAAATGCAATGATGGATTCTGGTACCAGTTTGTGTTTTTTTAGTAATAAACGATATCATTCAGATACGTTGTTAAATCCGCGTTTAAGAGAAATCAACATCATGCATCTTGTTCTCTTTTCGTAGGTCTGGTAGATCCGTCTCAACTTCTAGCTAATATTGAGGAACAAATAGAAAAGGCTAAAGAGGAAGCAGGAAGTAGAAAAGAAATAATGGACAGGGTAGACCGGTGGCTCTCTGCTTGCGAGGAGGAAAATTGGCTTGAGGAGTATAATCAAGTGAGAGGGGAACTTTTCTTGCTATAGCCCCGAAACATTTGTATGTCATAATATGTACTTTTAAAGCATGTATGACGTCTTCTAAAAGTTTTATTGAATTTCAGGATGATAATCGGTACAGTGCAGGAAGGGGTGCTCACATTAACCTAAAACGTGCTGAACGAGCTCGAGTGACTGTTACCAAAATTCCAGGTATAGTTTTCCATAAAGATGCAATTATTTTTTTGTGAGGCAGCACCAATCTTTTGGAGCTAACAGAAGTTACACTTTCCAGCCATTGTCGACGGTCTGATAAATAGGACTCTTTCCTGGGAAAACGAGAAAAAGAAGCCGTTTCTTTATGATGGGGTGAGTTGGTCCTTTGCAGCATGGTACTTAATTTGTATGCTTTCTGTCACGCCCTTCTCTTAGTAATCAAGCTTATTGTGTTGTTTGCAGGTGAGAATAGTGACAATATTAGAGGATTACAAGCTGAGCAGACAACAGAAAGAAGAGGAGAAGAAGAGATGCAGGGTAATTTTGGAATTACATTGAGATTTTCAAATTTGATTTCTGCGGCATTCGCTGCATAATTTGTTGTCAAATAGTTGTGCATGTACTATTCCAGTTCATTCTTATGTCACGTGGATGCTAGATTTAAGACTCGTTTTGCAGAACCAAAAGAAGATCCAAGATTTGCTCCTTACCGAAAGAGAATCCATATATGGTTCAAAGCCTAGTCCGAGAAAAAGCAGCAGCTTCAGGAAGCCAAATGGAAATGGATCCATGCCCCCAACACCAAGGCGCAGCTCAGTTGGCTGTGCGACTCCCGAGGGGTGTACTCCCCGGTCCTATTCTGGGCGCCAAAATGCATATTTCAAGGAGATGAGAAGGTTGTCTACTGGACCACTGAATTTTGTTGCCATATCAAAAGAAGATACGATTTCAACATATACATCTATTTGTGGTTCGGAGCCAGGCTCACCTCCTCGGACTTAACTTCACTACACTTCCGGAACATCAAATGGTACGCCTACTGCTGGCCCGTCATTTCTCACGAAATATCGGTAATGCATGGACACAAACTTGCATAGGTAGTTGAACACTAACATTGGTGTATGATTGTGATTACTTAGATGTTAGAACCATAGTACTCACTCGGGACTGTGATTACTGACAAGCCCAGAATTCGTTAATCGTTATCTGTCCGGAACTGTATGGATTCTTCAGGCTGGTGCATCCAACAAACTAATATATACTGACTCTGCATACTATGTTCTTAAGCCTGTGTTGGACTTGGACATGCTCGGCTGTGTAAATAACTAAATATTTATTGCAGTTAGTCATCTGGTGTTTATCAATTGGCTTCTTTGCCAATTGCCATGTAAAATCTCTTACTGCTAAATTTGTAGTCAATAATGCAACTGGTTATGTTATAAATTTAAGTAATTACTAAAGTATTTTTTGTTTTGAGGTATACTTAATTAATTGCCAAATCAAAATTACATCAACAATAACGGTGTGAGTTTTTTTTTTTTTTTTTTTTAAACGGCTACAGGAGGGCCACAACATAGGAATGACCCGTCGATGATCATTATAATTTCGTCGTAGAACTCGATTATTGACGGCCCAGTGACTAGTTGATATCTGTCGCTAAGGGACTCAGCGTTGATCATCAGCGACGGTAACCCGTTGCAAGTAGCAATGGGAACGGCGACGGGACCGGCGACCGCATCTGCGACGACTGGGGCGATAGTAGGCAACAACAGACAAATCCGTCGTTGATAACCGACGGCCCATCTGTTGCTATTTATTATTTTAATTTTGTATTTAATTAATTTTATCTCAATAAATGACGACAAGATACATGGTGCTATAATGCCACATCATCTCCACCTCACAACAACGTGAATGCGGCTCCACGAACATGGTCCCAGAATATCGCTTCACAGACATGCTCCTAAACGCGGCTTCGTGGACTTGTTCATAAACCGCAAAACCGAGTACTCGCTCCCAAATCACAAAACCGAGAACTCACTCCCAAATTGCGGAACCAAGGACTTGCTCCCAAACTGTGGCATTCTAGACGATCCAGAAAAGCATCACTGTGAAAGTCTCATGAGCGCCAATGAATGTACATATGTGAACTCTCAAACTCGCCCTATATCTAAGATGCTCTCTAGAGCTCTTGTGATTTTCAACTTAGAATTTACTCTCACGTCCGAGACAGTGTCTCAGAAACACAGTTGAGGTCTCCACTTTAGGTATTTTGTCTCGCCCATGTCCTAGGTTCGAGACTCCAAAACTGAAACTCAAGTTGATTTGGAATTAGAACAAAACGCTTATAAAAAATGTCTAACACATGGACAAGACAATAAACACTTCTAGATTTAACCAAGTCAAAACATATGCATGACTCTGTATTCATTGTTTTGCATCGCATCAATGATCCCAGCCCCCAGTGCAAGGCTTTGAATGCATCAATGAAAAACAACAATCAGGCACCCATTTTTCTTCTTTCACATGAAGATAAAAAAAGGACAATGCATGTAACTTTCATAGAGAGATTGTTTGTATTGTCTCTCTCTCATTACTTACATTAAGGCCAACAAAGACAGTCTTATACATATTGATTTGAAGTCGAAATCGCTACTAATTCAGTAAACACAGCAATTCTTGCTATTACATGAACATGAAATCAAGCAATTTTTGGTCATTAATTTGTCAAGACTCGAACTCGTCCAGCTGCTGAAGCATTTGAAAGATGGTAAGTTGATTCTGGGTTTGGAGTTGGAGAAGAGGCAGAGTTGGCATTCTCATAAGAGGGGTCAATATATGGTCTCCCAAGCCGCGGGTCACCATGTGTTGCCTCTTTCGCACTACTGCTCGTGGCGGCCGCTCTCTGTTGGCTGCCGCCGCCGCCGCCCCTGCAAGGTGGTCTGTTCTTTTCTTCCAGCTGCTCTCACCATACTGCTTCTTCTGCATTCCTCCCTCCTTCAAATTATATATCACAATTAGTTATAGAGAAAAAAGAATTTCAACCATGATTTATTGGCTGAGACTCTCAGCCAATAAGTCATGATCTGATGACACCTCATACCCGCCTGAATCCATTTCGTTTGTGTATTTATTGAGAATCTCAACCAATAAATCAGGCTGAGATTCTGGGCACTCTTAATTATATAGGTTACATTGATAGACCAAATTAAAGGCTATAAACTGGGTTTAGTCTTACATTGATGACTGAAGAGTCTTCTTCCATGGGGCATTTGACGGGCCGGTCTTCGTCTAATGGCTCCATTGGATGCTCCAGTGGCCAGAACTCATCTTCAACTTCACCATCAACTTCAACTTCTAGCCTATGATGATGATATTGATTATGGTGCAAATCCATAGCAACCCAGTTCCTGTTCTCTACCTCCTCAATGCTCTCATCTATTAACTGAAGCTGGATATGCTGTCTAGTATCCTATCAAGTCAACAACGAATGAGAGAGATCCCAAATTCTCAAAAACTTCAAGAAATAGAGAGAGAGAGAGAACTTACCAAATCATCCCCACTTGAGAAACCCATGTAGCAGAGTTAAGAGAGACAGACAATGCATGTAACTTTCATAGATAAAG
Source organism: Pelargonium nanum (assembly GCA_036897485.1). Lineage (NCBI taxonomy): Eukaryota > Viridiplantae > Streptophyta > Magnoliopsida > Geraniales > Geraniaceae > Pelargonium > Pelargonium nanum. The sequence goes on along the minus strand of JAYMTF010001765.1, from coordinate 6,841 downwards.
AGAGAAAAAAGTAGAAAAAGAAAGCATATAACAGTATAGTATGTCTGTGGGTGGGATCAGTAGATTCCCACAAAATTTTCTCTTTTCTTTTCTTAGATTTTGTAAACCACTTTAAGTCTTGAATCATATTTTTGGTTTGGAAGCAACTTGACGCATGCAACAGCTTTACATGTCAAACACATACTTGTGATAAGTGGAAAGTGGATAGAATCTATATTATTTAGGTAGCTTGAGTTTTCAGTCCGGTAGGGTAGTGAGTATCTTCATGAGTAAGGTATAATCAACACCCAGAATTCATTTTTACATGTACATGTATTTGACATGTTCCAGATAGTACATGCATGAATCATTTCCGTTATATTTTTTTCTTTTCTTTATTCAGTCTCTATCCGCACATCCTATATATACCTTTCACACTTCTCTGCAGTTTCTGCACCTCTCTATGTTTCTGTTCTCTGTTGCTGTCGTTCATGGGAATGGGACGGGCAGCTTTTTCTTTTCCCTCAATTTGGTGCTTTTTTCTGGGAATGCTGCAAGGGCATCAGTTACATTGTTGAAAACTAATCAAACAATGGTACACTTTTTTCTGCTTTTTCTTCTTCTTCGTCTTGGGTTTGTTGCAGAAGATGGAAATTTTGAAGAAAGCAAGAAACGATGGAGTTGTTGCTAACAGAGATATGAGAGAGAAAAGGGTGGGACATGGAGACACACTACTTTGGTTGTGTTTTCAACCATGCTTTTGTCTGTAAAGTGAAGCTAATATTTGCAGAGATAAATATGTATATGCATAAGATAAGAATAAAATATTGATACAAATACACACAGTACGTATATGATAGTGGTAAGCTAGAACTAGGAGCTGTCTACTATAGAAGTGTGGTGTTTGCATGCACACGGCGTGCAGTACACATAAAAGTAGATGCAAAACTCGCGGCCACAATTGGGAATCATTCAACGTTGGTATTGAGAGATATTAGTATGTAACCGAGATATATTTGGTTAAGTAGTTAAAATACTTTTGGATTCTCTCTGAGGTCTAAGTTCGAGCTTTCTTGTCGATAGTATGAGGTGGGATTTGTGGGTGTGATTTAGGGTGACACTTCCTTTGGGGAGTGAGAAACATAATTACTTCGAGGTTGATGTCATGTCGCTGATAAAAAAAAAGAGATATTAGTATGTATTTCGACTCATGGTGTCTTTGGAGTGCCACTTTTAACATTCCAATGAATTGGAGTAGAAGGATATAATGATAATCTCGATTATGATATCCCGTCGCTGATCAGAAAAAGAAGAAGAGAGATTAGTATGTATTTCGACTCATGGTGTCTTTGGAGTGCCACTTTTATCATTCCAATGAATTGGAGTAGAGGGACATAATGATAATCTCTTCTTTTATTGGCATTTCATCTGCAAATTAACAAAGTTGAAACTTTATAAATTCAAAGTGATGCCCTTGTTTAAAACCGTTAAAGCGGGCACACTAAATTTCGCTTGTCGTCTTGTCCACGTGTTAGAGAATTTTGTAAGTGTTATGTTCTAAGTCTAATATTGTCTTTTACCGAGAGTTCAGTGTCCTCTACCAATGTCCAATGTCAAGGGTACGCCGGCCGTCATGCTTCAGACCTGTGACATGCGTAAGACAACAGACTAAAGTACAGGATACCCGAAAACGCCGTGATAAATTCACATTAAAAGGTGAAAAAAATTGTGTGTTTATTAAAAGCTTTAAATTCACATTAAAAAACCAATACACGAATAAAGTTACATGAAAAATTCATTTTCGAATAAAATTCAATCAAACTCAAAGAAACATCCTTAATTAACCGAACATACATGTAAAAAATAGAGAAACAAAGAGCATATTTACATACTGACCAAGTCAACTAACATCGCAAAGAGTGGAACAACACACAACATCTGAATCCACAAAGGGAGTAACCGAGCAGAGCCAAATTTGAAGAAGTCCACTAATTTTAGTACGTTATATCCAAAATAACTAGCAAACCAAATCCACACGTATGTTTCAAGGGTTATTGTTTGACAAGGGTGTTGAAAAAAATGAGTCTAAAAGACGGACACCAACATGAAGGAAAAGTTAGGGAGACAAAAAAATCAAACAAATTGGATAAAGAGAGAAGAGGCCGGGAGGAGAGGACAAGAGATGAAGCTATGGAAGAGCGCTGCCGGATCCCTCAAGGACAAGAACAGCATCTTGCTCGCCTCCCTATCGCTCGCTCGCCAAGGCGACATCAACAACAACCCGACCCTCCAAACATTCGTGATAAAGGCCACGAGCCATGACAAGGACAAAATTGACTACAAGAACGCCCAACGTGTGTTCTCCTGGATCAGAAACTCCCCTACGAGTATCGAACCCCTACGAGTTGCCCTCGCAAACCGAATGGAGAAGACTCGCTCCTGGGTCGTCGCCCTCAAGGGCTTAATTCTTATGCACGGCATCTTCTGCTGCAACATCCCCGCCCTCCACTCCACTAACCGTCTTGCTTTTGATCTCAGCAACTTTCGCTCCTCCGACAGAAAGTATTGGGCCTATGACCACTTCGTCCGTGCCTACTTCGTCTTTCTCGAGCAACGCTCCTCTCTCAACTGCTCGCGTGCCCAATGTAGTACCATTGAGCAAGAACTCAACAAGATAGTCAAGCTCCAAAGCCTTCTTGATTGCCTCCTCCAAGTCAAGCCCAAGGAAGAAGGCATGCGCGTACTGCTTATCCTAGAGGTCATGGACTGTGTCATGATTGAGATATTCGAGATATACAGCAAAATCTGTAACAACATCGCTAACATCCTCCTCCGCATTTGCACCGCCGGGAAAGCTGAAGCCGCCCTGGCTCTCAAAGTCATCCACAAAGCCACTGAACAGGGAATGGACCTCTCCGACTACTTCCACTACTGCCACCGCATTGGCGTCCTCAAGGCACCCGAGTTTCCACGAATTGAGAAGATTCCCGAGGAGGACATCAGAGTCATCGAGAGGATAATCAACGACACAACTTTCTGTAAGCACAACCCATGCCAAAATAAGGATGAGGACGAAGACGACGAGAAGGCCATCGTGGTCAAGAAGGTGATCACTAGCACTACCGTCGGAGAAAACAAAAACGCGCTGAAGACGGTCATTACAGATAAATGGGAGGTGTTTGAAGACGATTTAAAGAAGAAGGAAGGAAAAGAAGAAATTAATTGTAAGGACCCATTCGCGGATTTCGTGAAGATGGTACCTCGAGATCCCGACAATATGCCCGACTTAATAGCGTTCTAATACTGCTATGAAATAAATATTATAACTTGATTCCGATTTGTAATTTTGTGATGTATTTTGTCATCCTCGATCATAAACTCCATTAATTTATAAAACAAGTTTTGTAACGATTTAATTTTCTTATTATGAAATAATGTCCACCAAATAGATAGTATAATGTTCATCACTTAATGAGACAAATCCAAAAATTAAAGAACAAGATAAATGAGCAAAAAATAGTGACTTATTATTGTATAAAAATAAGTCGATTCGTTATAATGATACCTCCCATAAATTTTACTTTAATAGTGTCACATTGTCATATCATACATTAGGCGGATAAATAAAATATTATACACGATTTACACAATAAGATTATGTTTTATCGCATGAATTAAGAAGTGGATTGGATTTTGATATTCATCAAAAAAATTTATCCAACGTTCGATGTCAACGATGATTTAGATTTCAAAATCCAATATATTGATGGATAAAATAATCGAAGGGCCTTCATTGGATTACGTTGGACACGTGTACTCGATGTTGTGATTACTCGTCTTCAATTTCAGTACAAAAAAGGCTCAAACCTGAGAGAGGACCCACAAAAAAAATTCTGAGAAGACTTGATATGATCTTTATTTTGAGATGATCAATTCGAATCCAACCACGTCCTCAAATGTACCTAATAACCCAAAGGTATAAAAATATGTGATAACTTTGAATACCTCCAAAAATATTCATTATGGTATCCATATTGAAAAGCATATTTTAACGAGAACAATAGTCCAATATCGAAAGTCAATTCCAACAAAAAACGAGTCTGAAAAGTTCAAAAATACCCGACATTACACAAAAAATGACATTGTACGCGCCCTCACGCCCAATACATGACTGCCACCTCACCGATTGCACCATTCTTCCATGTGCATGCATGTACCAAATCCATCTCACTTGAACCTTAGACAAGTGCCCACCTCTCCTCTACCTTTTCTATATCTACAACATCCTCTCACTCCCTTCTGGAGGAAAGCTACAGAACAACTCTCAATGTCGTCTGACGCCATTTAAGGGTCCAAAACTTAGAAAACCGACGCATCGATTGGTTCTAATTTTTCAAGCTACGCTCCACGGTGAACCAAGGTCACCCTGATATGATAAACGACATTAAGAATTTAATGGAACAAGTCCCACGATCAGCCGACTGTTTAGGAGTCTGAATCTAGAATTCCAACAAGAGACCCAAAACTGGAAAGATTGCATATCATTGACATAATTAGGCATGGACATTTTCATATCATTGACAAAATTGGAAAGGTTGCATACAAACTACATCAACCAACAGAGGCATGGATTCAACCATTTTTTCATGCTTCATTACTAAGAGCTTACACAAGAGACCCAAAACAACAACACATCCCAAAAGAATTGTTACAATTGTTGGACTCATCTAACAGTTTAACCTGAAGAAAATGCTCAAAAACAATAAATGGTATGCATCAAATGGGCAGTTGAAGATTCAAACAATTACTTGGAAGATCTGTCAACTATCATCAAGAAGTTTTTACAACTACACCTTGAGGACAAAGTGATTTACAATGGGTACAATATTGGTATGCTTGAAGATAAGGAAATCAGTATGGCTTCTAGGAATTGTATTAGTCCTACTTCTTATCATAATAGTAGGAATCACATATTCAGCATTAAGAGAACAACCCTGCAAATTTTATGTCTGATAGTTAACTTGTAACAGTCAAGGACCTTAACTAAACAAAAGGGATAAAAACTTAATAGTGTGCCAATGAAACTTAAAATGAACAAGGAAAACTAAATTACTCATCTTCGACAGTATCAGATTGAAAAGTGACAGGATGTCGTACCAAAATGAATGATCTAATTAGCTAACAATCCTCTGCACCATAAATCCGGGTGGCCATGCTACCCAAGAACTCTAAAATCAAATTAAATGCGTCGTCATAGAAAATTGATGGGACTACGAGCTATCCAACAGATCTCTCCAAACAGATATATACATGTGACGTTCCACACAAGTTGAGGATCTCAATGACGGGCAGCATAACCGGCATGCCTCTACCTGATAGTGACAAACTTGTTTGTACCATGTCTTGCCCAGTGATTCTTGAGATCAATTGGATTAACAAAATTGTAACCTTCAGCTGCAAGTTTCTCGAGTACCTTCTTAAAGGCACCCTGACTCATTTTCCGACCTGCTATCCTCGCACCACGTCGTTTGGTGCTCATCGGTAAAGGATGCATTGATACATTAGTTGTACAACAAGATGACTGCCAACCACCACAGCCCCATCGATAGCATTGCTGGGGATTTCCGGTGCACGAACAAACTGGAATGGGAATACCGGATATGTCCATGTCAATCCCATTAATGACAACATCCATACTCTTCTTTGCTGGTTTTGGGCGTGCAACCGAAGGGTTACTGTTATCCTTTACCTTCCTAATCTTACTCGTTTGAGGGGTTTTGGGGCCGGGGCCACCCCCACTCTGTCGTTTCTTTGATTGCCTGCCTTCCTTTTTCCCACCCGGATCTTCAATTCCATCCATCCTCTCATCCTTTAACGGATGAGGTGGAGGTGGTAATATCGCCAACGGCTGAGCTGCGGAGGGTTCTGGAAGAAGTGGGTAACTAAGATTTGCAGGGAACACATTAACATACTTATCTCTCTGGTTTATCCAACTGTTCCTCATATATTCCATGGGTACAGGAACGGGTGCTTCTGATACCATGCAGTCCCTTGGGTGATAAGATCCATTTCCAGGAACCATGACAGGAGCAGGATTATGGCCGGGAATAAAACTTTTTATGTCGCGCTCCACCACAGATGGCATGAGCTGCAAACCGAGTTGCCCTTTGAAGGAGGGTTCATAGTAGCCCCAATTGCGCATGTTTAATGCGTCCTCGTCCATTGGAACGAACTGCGGATTGAAATGAAATAAACAGCAAAGAGATTCAAACTTTGCAGTGTCATGTCAACCATTGAATCATTAATAGCTTCTTACTACCATGTGTATGAAAAGCAAAATGACAATGATACTCCATGAGTATTCAGATAAATAAAAAGACCCTGAAATCAAAATTGAAATGCAAAACATGTATTCAAAAACTAGAATTATAAACAGGAACACAGTAAATCACAAATAAGCATCATCCAATAAATGGCTGCATTTATATACATTTAAAAAAATAAACACAAACTATCTGTAAACGTTTTTATGTTGCTTTTGAATCCAATTATCCTAAATCTCCATCACAAGATCCAAATTGAATACTCCAGTACCCATCAGTTTCCTTAAAATTGTAATATTCTGAGGTACTAAACAAGGAAAATTCAAAATTGCATAATAAAGTTGAAAACTTTTAAGATCCAGGAACCAGATTTCACAACATTTCCCACAGTTTCTCATCAAATCAAACAAAACCCATCCAAATAATCAGGCCTTCAAATCAAATAATGGAAACATTAAATCAGAAAATCCGAGACTATTAAACACAGATCTATATAAATAGAGAAACAAACAAGAGATCCATATTGGCATCTAAGAAGC
>JAYMTF010001764.1:0-21433 GCA_036897485.1 Pelargonium nanum | reverse complement strand
GTTATACCAAATATATGGGAAAATACATGTAAATAAAATACATGTGTGAATCCTCCTCCTTAAATTTATAGAAAAATCAATATATATAGACCAAATGAATTTTGTCCAATTCAATTCGGTTTGAATTCGATCTCATTAGATCCAAAAACTAGGTCCAAGCTTAATCATGAACACCGCTAATTATGCTTACGATTTTCGCTAATCTTTTAAGATCTGTGGATCAAACAAGTTAATCAAGTACTGTTTAAGTTGACAATAAAAAAGATTACAAACACTTCGTCTCAAAAAAATAAAAATAAATAACAAATACTTAACACGAATGGCAATATGGGCCATTTAGCCCAATTAGGAATAGACTCAAGCCACTCAGCAAGTCAGACCAACTATGAATTTTTGAGCTGAGTACCAATTTGGCTGGACAAGCCCATCCCACTGCAACCAACTTGAAACGCTGCGTTTGGTTTGTCTTCATCTTCTGCGTCTCCGAGACATTCAATCATTACCAATCTCCAATTCCAGCATGGTCAGGTGCTCTGTAAACGGCCATGCTAGCACTGAAAAAACAGCACCAACGTGGTGGCGTGAATCTGAATGGTCCATTCTGTAACCCCTCCAAATTGGTCTGATTTGGGTGTGCACGTACCCAATTACAAAGAACCCATCCCTCCACCCACTTTTTGTCTACTGAATTTGTGTGAAACCACACACGCAGACAAAAACTCAACCCATAAATGGTACTTGAAAGTTGAAACAAAGCCCATTCACCATGTGGATGTAGGTGGGCATCAATTCATTCAACTCACATTCAAATAAAAAATATAAACTAATTAATTAAGCATAGCATATCGTGATAAGAAGATCGAGGAATAGAATATGGATCACAAATTACAATGAGATTCAATGTGCATAGACAAAAAAAAAATGAGGGACAGATGTTCAGCTGAAGCAACTACAGCTCCTTCCTTCCACGAGATGGTCTGGCACTCAACTAAGTGTCCACGAGAACCTCATTATCCACGAGAACAGAAGTGTCGTTTTCACAAGCATCCTTCTGGACAGAAGTGTCCGTTTTCACTTCGTTTCTCTTACTTCAACTTCTTGTACGTTTTTTTTTATTTAGATTGTCAACTGTTGTGTTTGTTTTCATTATCTGATAATTAGAAAGTAACAAAACATGAAAAAACCTGCAAGTTACACAAGTCATGAGAAAGAAAAGAAAATTCAATTTTTTTTGGGTTGAATCAATTTTCGCGGCTTTCATGACACTCTCGTTGCTATCTGAAAAATCAGTCAACGGTCGTCGGAAAGACCACGAAATAAGCTTGTTGAAAAACGTGAGTCGTTTGTCCTCTATCTATATGCACGATTTTCTTGATGTTTATCATCAAAAATGAAAAGAAACCAATTTTCTTCCACCAAAGAAGAAAAAAAACTCCATGACTGACCTGAAAAAATCCGATAGCCAGTGGTAGCTGGAACAGTGACTGATAAAAATGGTGCAGTGATCATGATGGAGAAGATGGGCACATGAACCACTAACTCATATCCATGGATCGAGCTCATATACATAATAATAATATAAGAGCTCATGAACTGATCAGATTTCGTGTACTGTACGTGCATGAGTTAGTAATGCACGTGCCCTGCTTCTCCATCTTGCTCAACTCACACCTACAAGCCTTGCCAGACCTAGAACCTAAGACCTAAGCTAAAGAGAGCTGGTTTAATCTATATTTGCAGTGTCTATCCATATGGCTCTCCCTCTTATTTATAGCAAAACAAGGTCAGCTGGTCAAGTGTTGATGACAGGTGGGGTTTGTGAACCGTCCAGGTCCAAGTCCAAGTCCAACACAAGAATTAATACTTTATTGAAAAACATGATTTTTCCATATAAAATGGGGCATGTGTTTCTTTACACGTAAGAGAAAAGTTTGTATCTATCGCTCCGTATGTGGATCGGGAACGAGAACACGAAAATTAGCATTTTAATTTAGAGTTCGAAGCGTTTAAAAGTTTTAAGAAAACGCTTAATTCTGAACGGGAAATATGTATTTAATAATTGTATTATAAAAAAATAAACATTTGTAATAACAACATAATTAAGTGAATGATTTTCTATATAAAAAATTACAATGAAAGCGGAGATTTCCGCATTTTAATCGTTAACGTTTCACGTTCTAGAACGAAAACATCCCGTAAGAAAAATCACTATTCAGAAAACATCATTTGGTAATTTAAATATGTGTTTCGTGGATAAAAATTTCGTAATATTAGAATGAGTTAAAATAATACATGCCAAATAAAAAAACTTTTGTTGTTTTGCTTTGAAAATTGGGCATCAACCCGATTGGAGATGGGCATAATTTTCTTCTTGAGTCGACATGCATTTATGTTCTCATCAAAGGGATCAATAGTGAATTTTCGATCAAGAACCTATATATTTTAGAGAGCAACTAAGCACATAAGTTCAAATTGAGTAAAAACAAAGAAGTGAATAGAGTAGCTAGGTACTTAGAATTCAACATGAAAGCACAATAATATGCTCAATTCATAGGAGGCCCCCATGGTAATTTTGTCTTCATCTCAATAATGTTTTTATACAACAATAATTGGGTTCTCTTCTATTTTTTTTTGTTAAATTTGATTTTGAGTAATTTCCTAAATTTGAGGTTCTAAGAATTATACAAGTCATTTTATTTTTCTTAAACGATTAAAATTAATGTTTTTAATGATCCGTCTGAATTACGTACATAACATGTAATTACACAGTATTTCAAACCCATCAATCTAATTTCATACTAATCTTAATTGGAAATATGATGTAGAAAAGTATGTACGTATCAAAAGATTTGACACGAGTTGAAATCAAGGCACATTGTTGTGGCCATAGCTATATAGGCTATCAAATTTTGATAATATCAAATAGACTTCATTAAAGATTGTCATTACATTGATGTGCCGGATATATTTTCTTGTTCCCTTGTGTCCAAGAATTCAAAATTACTTAAATTCCACATATGTTTACTGTTTTCAAAACTTTTCGAAACTTAAAATTACAGCTAAATGCCACAAATTAATAGAACCGGCTCTGCACGTACGACACCCCAAACTCTCATTTTCAGAGGGAGGGGCCGGCATTTTTCCGTTAGAGTCAAGCGCAATAAACACACATAAGGACAAATAGGGTTATACCGACAATGATAACGAACATTGATCAATATTCATATCAGAAGTACGGAAGTGTCCACATGTCACGTGTATTCTGATCAGAACTCGAATTTCGTTCACAACATCTTAAATTTTCCGTTTCAGTCATAAACAAATATAATGAAATGATTAACGAGTTACACGTGGGAGGAAATTAATCATAATAAGAATCAATTACTTTTATTCATAGTTATAAATACATACGTTCAAATTCTTATAGTGAAACTGAGGTGTGAAATCACATGATCAATACCGATATTTCACCCAAAATAAAACTTGAAAGTGCTCTATTACAATAATTTGTATTTGTTAACAATACAACTTAAAGCCCCACGAAGGATCTTCAAATCTTTTGTAACAATTGAAAGCAAAGTCTCACAATAGAAGAGATGTTGATAGGTGTAGCAATAAGTGATTTTGATAAATATAATTTTGTTTGGCCGACAATAGTGTTTCAAATGATACGTACCTAGGAATCAAATTGATTTCATGCATGATGTAATGTAGTGGATGTGATTTCTGATTCAATTTAAAGATAGATGATGATATAACCAAGGTCTTAGTCATAAATAGCACTGCCTAGTTTGACTAAAATAGATTCAGCATTGAGTTAATTGGAAAAATGTTTGAAGTTTCAACAGATTCAAATTTGAAAACGTTGATGTACAAGCCAAAATTGCATACATGTACCACTTCAAGAGAGATTATGAGTGACTAGCGATACTATCCGAAAAATTAGAAATTGTCTGACGAATGATAAAATGATACGTAGTGTTTGAATCCTACGTCTATATCTGAGTGCAACTTCAGCACTCAAGAAAATCACACATAGATAGAGTGTATGCGGGAGTTCTCAAGCACGTATGGGAGACCAGGACTCAAATATGTAAATGAGCTTTGAAGTGGACCCCATGTCACTCACAACCAACCACGACACGTGACATGATGCGAGGATCCAATAATTAATATTTGGACTTTCTGTTTCTAAAATTTTCTCGAGAATCCTTCCTAACGAGATGTGGGTCTTATTCAATTATAGTAAATTCTCACTCTCACGTTCGAGACAATTTTTAGGACACGCTCGGGTCTCAGTTAACAATGTGCTACTATTGTGCAGACTTCAACAACTCAAGAGTTAGGATACAAGCATTTTGTTCCGACTTTTAAGATTTCATACTTAAAATATTTTCAAAACATTTATCTTTACACGTGAACAAATTGACAACAATACATTGTAACTTGCTCATAATTTATTGTGAGAAAAAAAAAAACGCATCACCTTGTAACCACTTCCCTATTGCAGCACCAGTTACAACACCAGTTAAAGTTGAGTTGAAAATACCAAACTTGGTGGGTTACAACACCTAATCTCACACATTTATAAGTATTTGCATATCTCTCTTCTTCACCTTTGCATGTGATGAGTTTTTCAGTTTTTGTTATCTCTGCTTTTCTGCATTTAAAAATGTAAAAAATACATATAATTGTTTGAAATAGGAGTTTAGATATAACTCATGCATTAATACTTCCCCAATTAAAAAGTCAAGTTCACTTAAGTCCATATTTGAAAATAGTTCAAATCTGTCGGAAAAAAAAGGAGTGAAAGAAGATGAATAGGGGTTTACTAACAAAATCTATGGCCAGAGTTCAAAAGGAAAAAAAGAAAAAAAGAAGCTAAATCTATGGCCAATTGGCCATGCGTGTTTGGGTATGAACAAGAAAAATGGACCGACATGATCTAAATTATATGAATTCGGTTTAGTCTTTAATCAATTAATTTTATGTTTATTTGGCTTGTACTGATGACCAGTTTAATCAATTAACTTTATGTTCATTTCCCCGCTTTTAAGTGCGGATATGAGTTAATAATATTATCTTGTTTTGGAAAAAAAAAAAAACCTTTGTGTAATAGATTGTTGGGCAAAAACAGCATGAATGAAGGGTAGATGTATAAATGATTTTAGAGAAAACATTATATTTTTAATGAAAAGATCACAAATATTAAGTACTGTACATAAATAAATAAAACTGTAAGCCCAAATGAAATGAATTTGAAATTTGAATGGGCCATATTATAAGAAGGCCCATCTAGTGAGGTTAGTTTTATGTTTTGACGATCGCAAACCATTGGTAAGTCTTGTTGGGACAGTTTTATTCTTTCTCCTTCAGAGGCCCAAGTGTCACAAAGCCCATTCACAATCACAAAATCACCAATTTTTTTTTTTTTTTTTTTATAAAAAAAAATCTCTTGGGCCACATTTCTTTCCACTATACAACTATTATTAATTTTTGTTTTGTATAGAGCCAGATCCCATTTCAGTTTCTTATACGAGATTAGGTAGAATCTTCGTAAACAACACTGAAAATATGTCAAAGTGACCGAGCAACTCCAAAAATTGTCGTTATTGGGCCGGCCACTCCACTCCAATATTCTCAAATCATACACAATTCATTCAACCAACCTCCAATTACCTATTACCTACCATTTTAGTTTTAACTCATGCTTATAACCATGACACAAAGAAAACGTATTCAAGCGTAACCGGCATTTCATATTACATATTCATTAAAATTAGTACGAGTATTAGTAACTAACATCTCTATGTTAACTTGTTTATGCCTTATCTCATAATTACCTTATAGTTTATTTGCAAGTTTTCGTCAGTGAATACTTATTATCACCGAAGAAAACACTCTCTCTCATCAGATAAAGAAATGTGAGCGGGCTAGACTGAGCCCTATGCGGAACGCCACATAGGGCGCAAGATGCACGACAAAGGATGTAAACACGAAAATAGTTGAGTTTTATGAAAAATGTGTGCATGGGCAATAAGACAATAAAGTCTTGCGTAATTAACCCTGATTATTTTGGAGAGATCCAAGAGAAAAAGACGAGCCGCATCTGGATACGACAGGAAGAAGATACGCAGTTCCTCTCCAAATTGATAAACTCACATCACCTGTGAACTGCCGTCTAAAAAAACAAATTAAGAATGGAAATGAGAGTCAAAATGGCTATGGCCACACTCACTGTCCTCACTGCTATATACCATCACATCGCACCACCATTGGCCGATCCATCTCCATCTCCTCTGCTACGCTCACACCTAATTCTTGCCCTCTACTTTTTCCATGGCGTCGCTGGCGTTCTCTGCCACCCACTCCCTCATTCGCGGCCGCCGCTGCGACGCCGGCGGACTGAGAAATTTCTTTTCTTCCGCTCGCTACTCGCCTGCTGGCTCTCCGGCCAGGTTCTTGAGCTTCTCCGGTTCGAATTTGAGGAGTTCTTCTCTGTTAGCTTCAAAATGTGGAGGCTTAGTTGTTCGAGCCGCAACTACTGAGGCTGTTGTCCATAATCGAGTTGCAGAGAGTGGAGAAGAGGAAAATAGGGCTCTCCGAGTTGGTCTCATCTGCGGAGGCCCCTCTGCCGAGCGTGGAATCTCGCTCAATTCTGCTCGATCAGTTCTTGATCACATACAGGTACTCTCTTAACATGTTTTCAATACAAATTTAGAATAAATATGTAAATATTTTCGATCGTGTTTGTTATAATGTGGAGCGTTAGTGCGTTACTAGGTAGTATACTGTTTTGGTTGAGGATATGGAAACAATTACACACAAATAAATTGATATTTATGTTTGTTTAATTGATTAAGTAGTTTTTTTGGGTTGATGTCTAGCAGGGAGGTAATTTGGATGTCAGCTGCTATTACATTGATTCTGATATGAATGCATTTGCCATATCATCTGCCCAGGTTCGGACAATAATCTCATCTTTATATTTAAATTGTTTCTATTTGGCTTTATAATGCTGCTAAGTTGGGTAAAAATATTACTATAAGGAAGGTTCAAGAGTATGTTTATAGCAATTTGTTGTGTATCTTAGGATTGGATATAAGGAATAACTTTAATTAATATTGTGGAGCATAAATTGGATGAGGCTCAGCTTATGTATATACATCTCTGTGGTTGCTTGGCTAGGAGTCTTGGTCCTTTTTAGTGTTTGTGGAACCACAAGTTGTGAGGTTTATGCTGTCAATGTGGACAAAAATGTAGGATTATGTTCCTATGATGTTTCAGTTGCCCAGGCCATGGAATTTGGAATATTATCATTTCCTGACAACATAGCTGTCTTTCTTAATCTTGGACTTTATGCTTGTCTGTTTAAGCTCATTTGTTTCAGTTAAAGCTAATTTTTGACTAGATGGAAATCTAAAACAGCCTTCTCTTTGAAAGAATCTAAGTTTTGATCTGGAATCTCTTAGTGGGGTAGTTTATGTGAGTTCACATAGATCTTACAAAATCACTTGTGGCTTTTGCTTTTGCATATATTTCTGATTCATACCACAACTACATATGTGTATTCATGAGAAATGAACTATGAGCTTTTAATTTTTTCCGTATCTACTATACAGGTATATTCAAACACTCCTGCAGATTTTGATTTTAAGCTTGAAAGGTGAGCTAGCCTTCTGAACTTTATTCTTATTTCGGGCATTATAACTGAAAATTTGAAGAACCTAAGAGGCTAAGATCACTAACTTTCTGTGTGTGCAGCCTCGCCCAAAGTTTTCAGTCTCTGTCTGACTTCGCAGTACACCTTGCCAAGTCTGTGGACATAGTATTCCCTGCCATACATGGTCGGTTCGGGGAAGATGGTGGCATTCAGGTGCAGTAATAGTATTATACTTGATGAAGTCATACTCATACACCATGAACAACTTATCACTAGATATTAATGATGACTCTTTAAGTGGCTGAACTAAGATGAATTTCTTTTTTTGATGGACTTTTCAGGAGTTGTTGGAAAAATATCAAATTCCATTTGTTGGCACTGGATCAAGTGCATGTCACCAAGCATTTGACAAGGTAAAGAAAATCTTATCTTGATTCTTTTGCTTAGTATTTGCAATATAAAATTATATCATTGGTTCTCAAATGTCACACGAAATGTGCAGTTCTCATCTGTAATGCTAGGTTCAGAACCTGAGCCTGATGCCCAGGTCCTGAATTCTAAATTGCCATAAATGACTTGCACTTACCAGCACAATATAAGAGCTAGAAAGTTTACATATGAATAGTTTGGCCCCTTAGCAAAAGCATTTTCTCAAACTCTTGTATATTACGTTTTGCATCTTAGAGGTCAGTAAAATTTGATGGCTTAAAATCTGAACCTTGGTACATTCTTCAGTCCCCAACAAATGGTGTCTAAATATCATAGTCAGTCTACTTAAGAAATGCTCTACTTCAAAGTTTCTTGATTTCATCAGTTAGAAGATTCTAACCATTTATATCCTCTAATATTGACAGTACAACGCCTCATTGGAACTCAGCAAACATGGATTTCTAACTGTGCCTAATTTCTTAGTAAAGGTATTGTTCTCAACTATGTTATACATTTGATATGTATCAGTTTCTGTTATCTCATTACTGTTTGAATCAAATTTCTGTGCAACTTTTGAAAAGGTTCTTGTTAAGATATTGAAGAGCATCTATAGTGTTCATACTTCATAACATAAAAGGTTGATTTATTTTTACTTCACGGATGATTCTCGACAATTTAGATGGTCAGTGTTTCTAGTGACTAGGGAACTGGCATAGTTTTAGATAGTTAGATTGTGGTGTCAATTATAATTGTTATGTATGTAATATGTTTGGTCTATAATATTATTCATTCTTTTCACTGTAATATTATTTTGTCTTCTTGTTCCCAATCCTGGCATGACTTCAAACTATCTTTTCTTTTACTTTATTCATTTTTAATATACTGGTAGTTCTTCTCAAATTTAAAGCCCCCATTTGAGCTATTTCCATTTATAATTTTCAGTCATTCTCTTGTACTTAGATACCCTGTTTGATCTTAATATATCATAATATTTTCTTACTTATATGATCTCTTATCGGATAATCTAGGCTTTTATTCTTATGCACTTGCCGTGCTGCACATTTTGCTGCAATTATTTATTAATCCATACAATTACGATTGTCTGATGGCTCGTCAAATAACGTTTAGGGGACTGAAGTAGAAGAATCTGAACTCTCTGAGTGGTTTGCAAGGAATCAACTGGACCCTGAATCAGGAAAAGTTGTGGTAAGGCTCATCTGTTGTAGTGTTTATAAGTAATGGCAGACACAGTGAGGTTGTAGTTTTTTATTTTCATTTGTTAAGTTAAATCTCTTTGTTATGTACAATATCTCAGGTAAAACCAACAGTGGCAGGATCCAGCATTGGCGTAACTGTTGCATATGGTGTGGCTGATTCTCTTAAAAAAGCTAAGGAACTTATTTCAGAGGTAATTTTGTGAAGGAGAATAAGGATTTAGCTGCAGAAAAAGCAATCTAGCGTAGATCATATGTCTGAAATCAACAATTTGTTAAAATATGGCTTATAAGTTTTTTAAATCAAAGGCTCATACTTTTGGTACTAAATGTTATATTTATCAGATTTGTGCTCTCCTTTTTTTTTTAGGGAATCGACGAAAAAGTCCTTGTTGAACTATTCCTTGAAGGAGGGAGTGAATTTACTGCCATTGTTCTTGATGTGGGTTCTGGTTCGGACTGCCATCCTGTAGTGCTATTGCCAACTGAGGTATGAGGCCCATTTTCTTTAGGTTTATTGTGTAGTTTAACCCTCGGAGGGTTGTTGATAGTTAATGTTAGATAAATTTAGAACTCATTCAGAAGAAAAATATGATTTTTGACAAATATTATAGTACTACTCCACAAAGTCTTATCACCAATCCTGACTGGTCAGAAGTTGAACTTTCAAAGCTAGTAAGCTCATACATAATCTTCATGTCACAGTGAAATGTTGTCTATAGTACGTATTGAGCGTGAAGTTTGATTATTATTATCAAGTAGATATAATTTATTAAAATTATGAAATATCACAGCCATCTTGTAGCGACTATCTTTTCCTTGCAAAACTGATATTGATATACAGCCTACAGTTTCAGTGTTTCACTAATGCCTTGTGATTATTTTCAATTTAATGTTTCACCGAAATGATCAGGTGGAGCTACAATTCCGTGGCAGTACTGATATAAGAGAAAAAGATGCCATTTTCAATTATCGTAGGAAGTATCTTCCAACTCAGCAGGTACAGCAGTATGCATCCAGACATTATCTATGTAAATTAAGTTTTATTACTATGAAATATGAATTTACATTTCATCATTTCATGCTTCTGTTTGTCCTTCTAATTTTGAGAAGTCTATGCATAACTACACAGGTTGCTTATCACACGCCGCCTCGTTTTCCTTTAGATGTAATAGAAAGTATCCGAGAAGGAGCATCTATTCTATTCCGACAACTTGGTCTACGTGATTTTGCTCGAATTGATGGTTGGTTTTTGCCTTCTAATAAATTGTCTTCTTCAGAAGGAAAGTATGGGGAAACAGCAGCAGGAACAATACTATTTACTGACATTAACTTGGTAAGAATGGTCTCTAATTTTTCCCACCTGTTTGGTTATTATTGCTTATTTTTCTAATTTTATATATTTACTACATACTTAGATTAGTGGGATGGAGCAGACCAGCTTTTTATTTCAGCAAGCTTCTAAGGTAATCATTTCATCATAATGAAAGTTATTCATTTTAAATCTAGTTGCTAGCAGTGATGGTTTTTTTTAGTAATAATTGCATCTTAATTCATTAGCTTTTCATGGTATCTTTGTTACCTTGTGAGTACGGTAAGCTGGGATGTCTTGCTTTTTGCTAAGGTGGCTCACAAAGCCACTTCTTATTGCCACCTCCTGCTGTGAATTGAACTAGACAATTTTAGAAATAAGGCAGACTGATATTTTAGAGCTTTTGTATTTAACATGACAGGGATGCTAATTTCAGATTTTTTATACGACATTACTTTTAATAAATATTTTTGCTTTATGTCTAGGTTGGATTTTCACATTCAAACATCCTCCGGAGCATTATATTTCATGCTTGCTTGAGGTTTCCCTCCCTCGCGTCCTTAAATAGTGTATCAGGCCATCTGCCTAGAAGATCGAAATCCTCTCAGCTTAGTGAAGGTGTCCGTAAAGTTTTTGTCATTTTTGGAGGAGACACATCAGAGCGGCAAGTATCTCTTATGAGTGGGACAAATGTATGGCTCAATTTGCAAGCATACGATGATGTAAGTATTATGTTAAATGCCTAGGTTTATTAATGGTTGGAAGTGCAATTTCTGATGTTAAAGCACTTATAATTTTTTGCAAGATGATAAACGTGTGAGTTGGAGTTATACATGTGCAGAAGTTTTTGTACTAGTTCAAAAACTTAAACTAATAAAAACTTGGATTTGTAAAATCCAATATGTGTATTGAAGCTTAGCTTCAGAAAAGGAACATTTAATTTGTCGTTGTGATCCAATGTGCGAGGACTTGTGGTGGCCTTGCGAACGTATACTCTGGAGTGATTTTTGGTTCTCATTATCAATGATTCATAGTTGTTGAAACTTTAAAAGTCCATGTATTCTTAATTAATCACAGCGCTGATGTCTGAGATTGGCAATTTGGTGTCTACAGCTTGAAGTAATCCCATGTTTGCTTGCACCATCTGAAACGGATTCTGATAAAGAAGTTGATGTGAACTGCAGAACTGTGTGGTCATTACCGTAAGTGTAGAACATTACTGCGCATCCATCTATCTTTTTTATTAATTTGCATTGGGAGCAAATAAAATTTCCATTTTAATTGGACTAACTAGCATGCTGGGCTAGCCATGTATCATCTCGGGTGTTTCTGATGGTAGAATGAATTACAACTGCTGTAGGACACTACTATTTGAGCAGACTGCTTAACAATTTCTTATACTTAAATATATTCCATGTTGTTTTGCCTTTTTTTTATTTTTTATTTTTTTGAGTTTCTCTACCTGTGTATGCATACAGTTATTCTCTTGTGCTTAGACACACCACAGAGGAAGTTCTTGCTGCATGCATAGAAGCAATTGAGCCAGCTCGAGCTGCACTGACTGCTCACTTGCGGAAAAACGTGGTAGATGAGCTCACGGACGGTTTGGAGAAACACAATTGGTTTGAGGGGTTTGATATAGCTGATGAACCACCTAAGAAATTTTCATTGGAGCAATGGATCGATCTTGCCAAGGATGTTCAGGCAACTGTTTTTATTGCAGGTATTCACTCATGGAATTATTAGTGATGATGAAATGATTCATTCTATTTGTGTTTTTTGTTAATACATATTTGTTAGTGAAAATAGGAGATAGAGAAAGAGAAAGAGACTTGCTCCTATTTTATGCAGAAAAAAGCCTTGAATGTATTAAGTTTTCACAAGGTTCATCTATTGTTACTTGCAGTGCACGGAGGCATTGGTGAAGATGGTACACTTCAGTCTATGTTGGAGGCTGAAGGAGTTCCTTATACAGGTTTATTTTCTTAGACTTGGTTTTCAAGATTTTAAGTCTATTTTCCATGCAATTACTCATTTCTACCTTCCTTAATATTGGTATCACTTTCAATTGAAGGTCCTGGTGTAATGGCTTCAAAAACTTGTATGGACAAAGTTGCAACATCTCTTGCTCTTACTCATGTATGGTAACTGATCAATATGCAAGATGAATCCAAAGAAACATATAGCTTTGTGAATATATATTCATTATGGATTGCATATCTTCTGAATTACGAGATTAATAATCTCTGGTAATGAACAGCTTTCAAATTTGGGAGTTCTTACCATAAACAAAGATGCTAAAACAAAAGAGGATCTACTGAACTTGCCGGCACCAACTATGTGGAATGACTTGACATCAAAGCTTCAGTGTGAAACATTATGTGTTAAACCAGCAAGAGACGGATGCTCTACTGGGGTGGCAAGATTACGGTAGGTTCATTGCTCTTGTACATTGATATCAATCGTGATCTATTAGGTTAGTAAGCTGTCAGGAAACATATATATCATCAATTCCATAAATGCCTATGCATATTATGATATTTGTTGTACTATTAACTGTTGTGTAGAGCATATTAGTAAGCTAATATTCTGTTGATGCAGCTGTGCTGAGGACCTTGCTGTATATGTAAAAGCATTGGAGGATTGCCTTCTAAGAATACCTCCTAATAGTTTGTCAAAGGTATTGAATGAATTTATTTGCCTTTTTTTATTTGTAGTTCCATCTCATTTTTCAGTAGTTCTCCAAATATCCTTATCTTAAGATATTGAAAGAAGCTATGTGCAAATTCGGAACTTAGTTCTTAACCATGACTCTTTGTTCTCTAATCTTCCCAAAATTGCTCTCTAGACTATGTTATTCTTTTGAAATTAATTGTCCTCCTTTAGCTCTAGGTTTTCAAGGTTTTATAGGGATTAATTTTGAATGGAATTTGGAAACAAAAGAAAAATAGTGCTCCAGTTGACACGCGACCATCCTTCCTGCACTTCTTGGCACTCTGATTCTGCACGACTGAGCTCTCAGTAACATCGTCGTGCGTTCTGACAGTGCACATTCCAAATGTTCTTTTTGCTTCCTTTTGACTCTGAAATGGTTAGAAAAGCCTGCAAACAACACTAGAAGACAACATCAAATCCAATAAGTTTAGTACAAATAATATGAAATCTTACCCATAGCACGAACATAAAGTGAAAGTGAGAAATATACTTCAAATCAAATGGTATGAAATACCCCTAACAATGACCTACAACAAGTAAGAAATTGGCACAGGGACCATTCAGTAACAGTGATAAAAAAAATGATGAATAAGAGCCAGCCTATTTCAGATGAATCTAATCTTCCATCCTCTAAAATGATAAACTATTTCAGATGTATGACTTGAAATGTACTTGTATCTTCGTGTTTATTGTGACTTTGGAGAAATAAGATAACTGCAAAATTTCGTCATCCAGACTTGATGAATAATCGAAATGCCTTTGTCTTCTCACATTATCACTGCATGTCTCTCCGTGTCATGGATAAACAGGCTCATGGAATGATTGAGATGCCAAACCCTCCTCCAGAACTCTTGATCTTTGAACCGTTCATTGAAACTGATGAGATAATTGTTTCGTCCAAGTCCAAGGATGATAATGCACATCACCTCATGTGGAAAGGGCAAAGTAGATGGGTAGAAGTAACAGTTGGTGTTATTGGAAAACGCGGATCGATGCGCTCGTTGAGCCCTAGTGTAACAGTCAAGGAAAGTGGTGATATTCTATCACTTGAAGAGAAGTTCCAAGGTAAGTCTTGCTTTGTATGTGTTCATCACACATTAACACACTGCCTGTTACTGTACTTTTAAGTAATATAGTTTAATTGAGGTATAATGCTCGTCTTTTCTCAAATTAGGGATGTGTAGTGAAGCATTATTTGCATATAATGAAAAACTGCTTTTTATGTTTTTGTCAAATGTTGCTCGGTAGGGAACATTTTCTGATGATGTTCTTATGTTGTATGCTTAACAGGTGGTACTGGCATCAATCTGACTCCACCACCATTATCAATTATGAGGTTTGTTCTGTAAACTTCAAGACATACTCTTTTTCTTTCTTTATTGTATATCTCTTTTATTGAAGTACTTTTTCCTTGAATCAGCAATGAGGCCCTGGAGAGATGTAAACAGCATATCGAACTAATCGCAAACACTCTGCAATTAGAAGGATTTTCCAGAATTGATGCATTCGTTAATGTGGACAATGGAGAGGTAGTTTTAGATTTCATTATGATCTTGGCTATGCTTTCACATTTCCATATCCATTTTACTATGAAGTTAGAAACTACGTGACTGTGATTTGTTTTAGTATAGATGTGAACTTGATTTTAGCTGCCCCAGTTCTCAGACATCTCTTTAGTTTTAGATTGCAACATGTGGTAAAAGTTGATTATTTTTGCAGGTGTTGATTATAGAGGTTAATACTGTGCCCGGAATGACGCCTTCTACTGTTTTGGTTCATCAGGTAACGATGGTTGAACGTTGAATGCCCCGTAAAATTTCACTTCTTCAAACTAACCTAATTAAGTGTTCTTTCAGGCGCTGGCTGAGCAACCACCCATGTATCCTCACAGGTTCTTCAGAACACTTCTTGATTTGGGATCACAGAGGTTTACATAGCCTTTTTATTTTCATATCCATTGTTGTACCTAAAACACAATTGTGTAAATGCTTGATTACACTTATCACAGTTGCTTCTTGTTTTTGTTTTGCAAATAAATGAGAGACTATGATTTTTGTGGGTTCACTGGTAAAAACTATGCTCTTTTTGTTCCATTAAGTGAAAAATACATAAACGCCCTGTATTTAGATACAAACTATATGGCAAGTACAAGACACGGCAAGGACCTTTTAGCAAGGTCCCTAGGCTGGCTCTGCCACAGGGTCATGCTCTGGCGCTGCCCGGCCACCCACCCCGGCAGCGGCCGGATGTTCCTCACCGTCAGCCACGTGTTAAAGTACTCTCTAAATTGTGTGATCATACCATCCTTTAAAACCCATACGTGCACCCAATAGGCATGCCCGAGTCCTCCTTCCCATCCCTCGGCGATCACGCAATAGTCTCCGACGGCCGTGATGCTCCCGTTCGAGCCATGCTCCTCGGCTCGAACGGGAACTCGACGTCGCCTATGGATTCTCCAGTGAGGACCCGCATCATGTGCTGGCGATGTGGTGGGCCGTGGAACCACCACTCGAGATCGGTCGCTAGCAGACTGGCCACCGTATCCGTGTCGCCATGTGCCAAAGCCTTGTACAGTGTAACCGCCGTCGCCTTATTTTGCATTTCCGCCTCCGATTCCACCTCCGCCGCCGGAGGCTCCAGATACTCCAACATCACCGGAGGTTCCATGCCGTAGTAGAACGACATAATTTATGTGGCTTGGGACACTGATACTAAAATATTGGTCTTGACTAGCTCATTCTCTGCATGGTGTGGTATAGAGGCTGAGTTTTGGACCGTTTTTATAGTTAATTGCAATGTACAGATATGTTGCTTCATTTTTGCCGGAATAAAAACCAGAATATTACTAATTCTGTGTTTTTTCTTGTGGCTATGAACTTGCAATTTTGGATTCAAATGTGTGGATCTTTTGTAACACCATCTCATTGCTCCATGTCCTAGGGGTTGAAAGCAACCCCTCATTTTATTAAAATTGAATACTAAAAATCTTTGCTACTAAATATGTACTATCTTTCTGACATTTTCATTAAAAATAAATAAACAATCGGTTTTATCAATCATAAGATGCTAAAACAAAAACTTCACTTCATTTAAAAATTGGAGCGATTGGTTGCAACATAATGTGGTATTTTATAAAACTCTGGTTTACTACTTATTCTCCTGTTTTATATGACTTGAATTGAGTCCCATATGAGCGGCAAGTGGGCATAAGCCAAATGGAAGAAAACAGAAGGAGAAAGAGATGAGTGTGAGTAATATCGAAGACAGTCGTGGGTAATTTTGTCCTTTTCAAAACCATCCCTCATTTTGGCGGCGATGCCTCCTCTGGAAAGTTTCCACTCATTTCACTACTTCTTTGATGACAAAGAGGCGAATATGAATCCAACGTGTAACTGTGTGTCTCAAGTTGAGCTATACTATTAGATGATGGTAAAGAAAAAAGAGGTGCACCAAAAAACCAAATAACAAACAAGTAGTAGTATAATTAATTAGATCATATATAGAAACAGTTGATCAGTTAACCACAAACAAACAATCAGAAAGTTTACAAATGAAAAATGGATCATCAACCATTGATGGAAGTAGAAGGTTTGGTGATCATGGCTCTCCATGTTCCAGCTTCATCAATCTCCATCTGCTCTGCTTCTTTGATGACATTATTGGTAGGTGCAGGTGCAGGTGCAGCAATGATTGAAGGTGGAGTAGTAGACCAAACAGGGCCAGCCCAAAGAATAGGCAAAACCTCCATTACATAACAATGTTGTTCGTAGCACCACCTTCCACTACTAGTACTGCCACCGCGTGATGATGAACCCATCTTTTCCATGATTTTCTATATTGGAATAAATCAATGAATTGGTGAGTAAGTTAGGTCATGAATTGAAAATGAAAATATAATGTTACGTACATAAATAGAAACTAGAGAAATAGGAAAACTGAACGCAAGGTGGCATAGTAGAGTGCTACACTGACACGTGGGTTGACATGTGGAGGCATCTCTTTAATCTTTGACCACCTCTTCCACCTCTTAATCTCTCTGTATATAGCATCTATTTATCCAAGGAAGGCATGTTTCATGATACAGAGCCACTGATAAGACAAGCCTTGCCTGTTGCCTTGCAGTGGACCGGGCCTATACGAGATGTCACCATTGGGCTATTCAGCTCAAGCCCAATTTAATTCATCGATCACTCTGTGGGCTTTATCTCAGCCCAGCCTCTTACCCAACGACATATAATTATAAAAGTGAGACGGTGCCCTGGAAAAGGGGATGACAATTGTCAAGGTCAACATTCTAAACTCATAAAACAACGAAATTATATTACGTAAGTCACAATAATGATGTGGTGGTGGGTAAGCTTTTAAGTTTTTGACAGCTTCCAAGTTCCAAGTCCAAAGTCTCAAGAGTTGCAAGTATCAACTTAATTTACTATGAAAAACATATACTATATATATAGCTTTTCAGTACATAATGTAGAGTACGTAGTTTTTGTACGGATTTGCAGTGCAGTCCAGTTGGTTCTCTGAATCTCGTTGATATTCATCAAAACTAGAGTCTCTAAAACGAGCTAGGTTGCAGCTGTGTAGTGGTTGGTTTCTTCTGTCTCCTCACATGGTCAAATTTATGAATTATGAGCAGCCGCAATTAATATTTTTGCTACTCTCAGTCCCAAGTTTTATATAATTTTGTTGTTGAAAAATGCTAAGGGTTGTTGTGACTTGCGAGCTTGTAGGGTGTTACTGTATTCATAAATGCTAGCCTGTCATGTGTATGTGTGTTGCCTCTACACACACTGTTATATATAAGTATATAACCCAGTTTCCTACATATATTTTATTAACATATGAAATGTTGTTCGTCTTTTAAGGTAGTATAGATCAGAAAAATAAGATTGATCTCTTAAAATAATTGGCAAATGAGTGTTTTTTGTAATTTTAAATATTGCTAATGATATGGATAAATGGCTTCTAATTGGTAGACAGCCTTTACCTACTCTACAGTATTTCTCAGCTAGTTCTATCAGATTGTAAGTGGTTTGACTAGATTTATTTTTATTGATAATCAAAATTTTAAGCATCATTCAAGAGTAGTGCAGTTGGCGACATAGGCAATGTGAGTTCGATCTTCACTCAACACACCCATGGAGAGAGGTGAAAGCTTTAAGTATGAACAAATCTCGAATGTGGATTAGTCTGAATGTGGTAAAACGGCTTAAAAATATTAACCGCGAGTGTGCATACGGACCCGCTCAGAAACCCCATGGTATAAACTGAAAAAAAAATAAGCATCTAATTATTGGTCCCAACTAATATATAATAAATGCTTTCTAAGATTAGTAGAGATTTGGATCAATATCATTGTATTGTTAGTTTTATCTTAAATGGATTCAAATATAAAAGTTGGCAAGTCAACCATTAAGCTTTTATTCATGTGTTGATGACTAACAGGTTTGAGTCGAATCTGCTTTGGCACATATTCTCTGGCTTTCTCCTTATTTGTTTATACCTAAAAAGTTGGAAGCTGTAGGTTGCTTTTGCTTGCAAATAAAGCAAACATACCCCATATAGTTATAATTTGAAATTTGTTAGCTAATTCCCTATAGGAATTACATATTTATTCATTTATGTACCTATCAAAATGAGCCTCTCTTGCTTAATTTCGGTAACCTATCGCCAAGAACCAAGAATATTTAAAGACTCAAAGTTTATTCAACTAAATATTATTGAATGAATATAATGAAAAGTGGTAGGTAACTTATATATATAAAATGCGACTTCAATTTTGTTTGATTGTAAATTATATTTAGTTTCACTGTATCAATGGTCAATGCAATAAAAGTCATACTTTATGTTGGCTCATCTAATAACAAAGAAAAAAAATACTTCAATGCATAAACGTCAACTAAATATGTTTCAATTGAAAAACAATAAGTGATTTTGAGCTATTGATCAATTTTCATTTGTATTACTTAACAATATTTTCTAAGAAATTAGTTCATCTATATTATGTGTAGGTATATGCATCAAGAAAAGAACAACAGAAGATGAAAAGGTCACTACTTCCAAAGATTGTACACAAGAACCAAACAACACTCTTTGACTTTCTAAAACAACTAAAATTAAGCAATATATATGTGGTGGTTAATTCATCTTTAACCCAAATTTCTATTCAAACACAATTAATTACTAGTACCAAGATTCAAAGATTTTACAGTTTGTGACACATGAAAAACAAAAACTAAGCTACAATGTTACAATCCAACACAATTTCTTGAGGTGGTGATGCCACCATCCACAACAAGGTTGTGTCCACTAACATATTTGGATTCATCACTAGCAAGATACAACCCAGCCTCTGCAATATCTTTAGCCCTAAGTGTTGGTCCTTTCAAATTAGCAATCCCTCTCACAAACTCCTCCATTTTCTCCACTTCTTGCTCCTCAGGCAACCCAAAGCTCATGCCCTTCTCTTCTTCTTCATCATCTTCTTCCTCATGACTACTCCTCCATGCATTGACAAGCATGGAAGTGGCCACCCCAAATGGAGATATACAATTAACCCTAATCCCATATTTGCCTAGCTCGCACGCCGTGTTCTTGGTGAGCCCCACAATGGCGTGCTTCGAGGCCGTGTAGGCGTGCGGCCCGAGCCCGCCCATCACTCCGGCGACGCTCGCCATGGAGATGATGGACCCGCCGCCCCTAGGGACCATGACACGCGCCGCGTGCTTCATCCCTAGGGCGACGCCGCGCACGTTCACGCGCATGACGCGGTCGAACTCGTCCGCGTCGAAGTTGAGGATGCTCTTGTGCTTGGACTGGTTGCCGAGGACGCCGGCATTGTTGAAGAGGATGTCGAGCCGGCCGTAGCGGGACACGGTGGAGTCTATGAGGTTCTCGATGTCCTCCTCGGAGCTGACGTCGCACCGGACGAAAGTGACCGACGAAGAGGCTAATGAGTCGGCGAGGAGGGCACTGAGCGTGTCCTCCACGTCGGCGATGACTACCCTAGCGCCGTTTCTTGCGAAAAGTCTCACGGTCGCCTCTCCGATCCCTCTTGCGCCGCCGGTGACTATGGCGATTTTTCCTTCCAACCTGGTTAAAAGCAATCAAACATGGCCAAGAAAAGATTGTCATTTTCAAAACAAGATTAGTCTTGAATGTACATTTTGGTAGCTACTTTCTTTTTACCAGTAAACGTACAAACACTGAGAATTGAAACTGAAATCTCGATCGAGGGATTAAGTGAAATCAACTGTTGTTTGTATTTTGGTAGCTACTGATAAAGTAATGATTATTTGTACCTTTTAGGAGAGGAAGGTGGAGAGGTGGTTTCTCTTGCGAGGACGTGAAGTCCTTGAAGGGCCGGCTCGGACATAACTTGAGCAGCCATGGATGGTAACTTGAGCAGCCAAGCAGGAGAGGGAGAGAGTTGGGAGAGAAGGGGGCGAAAAGAGGAGGTTTATATAGGGAGTGGTCAACGAAGACAAGTGAGTTGGATTCCGTGAGAGAGGTAGCTGTTCTTCAATATTCAAAATTTCAAGTAGCTATCCTTTCATTTCAAATGTCCCCTAAAAGTGCCCTTTTTAAGGACATCATATTCATGCCCTTAGCTGTTTGTTGACATATATACACTACTGTTTAGTTTTGGCAACTACTTAGAGCACATATGATTCAAAACTCGTAAACTTGATAATTGTAGAGCGGACTGCAAGACGATCACAGTACATATCATTTATACATGTAACTTTTACCGAAAATTTTGTGTGTAAATAATAAGAATATAGTGGACCTACTCATTGCATGACACATTATAGAATGTAAAGTACTTGTATCAATTTGAGACTCCTTGCATTAAGTCTCCTTTGAATTTTGTTTTTGACATTTTGTTGCCTTGTAAAACTTGTAGATTACATATGACTCAAATTCACAATGTCCACGAGGGAATCATATATAGTTGCTTCTTGATTAAATTCTTTTTTTATGACGTGTGGTGTTTTTTTTTTTTTGACAGGAAATGTAAACTTTCATTAGGCAAAACGCCAAGAAGTGAAACCAATCCAACAAACTAAACAACTAGCAAAAAACCAAATACTAAAA
>JAYMTF010001763.1:0-21434 GCA_036897485.1 Pelargonium nanum | reverse complement strand
TATAATATTGAAATATATCCATTTTTTACCCTAAATATTTTCATTAGTTATACCAAATACATTGGAAAATACATGTAAATAAAATACATGTATGAATCCTCTCTTTTGAGATAAAACAGAAGTTAAATAAATATTTGAAGACATGTTCAACAGACTGACAAAATTTAGTAACATATGCCATGTAGGCACTAGGTACAACCAAGGAGGTGTCACACTCCCCCAACTCAACCCTAACCAACAAGGTCTTCCCCTCCGACCAATTCTCCGAGCACACCGCCATCGAGCTCTCCGGCACCGACCGCCCCGGCCTCTTCTCCGAGATCTCCGCCGCCTTAGCCGATCTCGGCTGCAACGTCATCGAAGCCCATTCATGGAGCCACAACGACCGCCTGGCCTGCGTCGCCTACGTCTCCGACCACTCCAGCGACACCCCCATCGACGACCCCGGCCGCCTCGCCTCCATCAAGGACCACCTCAACACCGTCCTCCGGGCCACCATGGCTCCGGCCACTCCGAGCGCCACCAGCACCAGCCAGCAAGAAGTGAAAACCGGCGGCATCGCCGGCGGGGAAGGGACCGTCACCGACGTTGAGCGGCGGTTGCACCAGCTGATGTTGTCTGTTGAGGACTTCGATGGACCGGCGTCGGAGACGGCGAGCTTGTCGACGTCGCCGACGGGGTCGGAGGTGTACGAGGAAGGTGGGTTGGGGAGGAGGAGGATGGTGAGCATTGATAATTGTGATGAGAAAGGTTATTCGATTGTGAGTGTGGACTGTAAGGATCGGCCGAGACTGATGTTCGACACGGTGTGCACGCTCACGGACATGCAATATGTGATTTTTCATGCTGCCGTAGGTTGTCACGATGGACATTCGTTTCAGGTATGTATATACACATTATTGTTCATTTACGTCAATTCCATGCATTAACCACTACATGTTTCAACTTAGCTAGATAGTTTCCTATATGTTTGGAAAATTTTCTGGTACATATAAACGGGTGCACAAAAATGTTTGTTTGGTAACATTGATGTCTCTTAAATGATGGGTCGCAATTATTATTTAAAGGTAGATTTGAAAATATTGTGCTTAGTAAAAATCATAAAGTTGAAAACTCAAAGAGGCAAAATCCACTTTTATTCTAACACTATTACACAAAATTCAACTTTTTTAACGAATATTTTACAATTTCAAGCACATCCTTACAACTTTCTAGTAATGTTACCAAACTGGCTAGGATTAAGTGCATATAACTTACGTGCGAACATCTTTTCAGATATGATCGGAAAGTTTGGCGACAATTAAATTATCTTTGTTGACTCGCGGCTGTGGTGAACTTAAAGCGCATTTAGCTTTATACCTAGGTTTTCTTTGTATAAATTCTAGTAACAATTATGTTAGTTGACATTAATTGTTATTGACGTTAGGAGTACTTTATTCGACACACAAACGGGCACGCCTTGAACACAGAGAGCGAGAAAGAACGAGTAGGGAAATGCCTGGAGGCTGCCATAGAGCGCCGCGTTTGCGAGGTAACAAATACACGTGCATGATCACGAGAATACAATAGATCTCAAACACTACATAACAATTTAACAAACTAAAACACATATATAATATAATACAGGGAATAAGGGTAGAAGTACTGGCAGAGAACAGGATAGGATTGTTATCCGACATAACTCGAGTCCTACGAGAGAACGGGCTGGCCGTTGTGCGAGCCGACATAGCAACGCAAGGGCAGAAATCGGTAAATGCATTCTACGTGAGGGGCATATCGGGAAACGAAGTTGATATGGAGTTCGTAGAATCGGCTAAAAAAGAAATGGCTCCGATTCACCACCTGGCCGTCGTCAGGAACGATATTAATCACAACAACGGACATTGCTCTCCATCTCATGATCAACGATCTCGTTCCTCTTTCGGAGACATTCTCAAGTCCCACATCGAGCGATTCTCTCAAAATTTTATCGCAATAAAGTGATCGATACGATCATATATCTATTGTGCATGCTCTTCTTGTAAATAATATTTCTCATCTTGCATGCATGTATGTGTGTATGTATAGTCTATAATATGACGTTGGTGTCTAGGGTTTGTAAATATACAAGAAAAAAAGACATGAATTCTGAGAAGCTACTACAATTGTGCATGTGCATATGCATGGCAATTGTAATTAGATTAGAAAGGTCCGGAGCGATGTATTTTATGAATAATTAAGGGCATCTTTGAATAAATTGCTTCTAGGTTATATATAAATAAAATTTCTATTTGTATATAATTATCAATTAGCCCAAAGTACGCACTTTGATGTTACGTGTGATGTTTATTACCTCAACTATTGTCAACTACTCTTGTTAGCTCATAATAGTTGTCATTTGTTGTTGAGGTAACGTCACTAAATGATGTTTTCTTTTTCATTCCAAAATCAACAGTCGTTGACGTCGAATGTCCACGTGACAACTATTATGAGCTGGTATAATTACATGTCATGCATAGTCGCTGACGTGGCATAAATTTACATGCTACAACCGGTAAATATGAATAAAAAAATGGTCCAATGCAAGAGTAAAATACGTGCGAAACCTTAATCAGAGAACCCATTTAACCCTTCTTTTTACTCTTATCATTAATACAGAGCTCATTCGAACATACAAAAACCGTACGTTCTTCTTAAACACAAGTACAAGTATTCGATCATTTAAATCTATCCAAGTCTTAGATTCAATCTCCTAAGCCAAACAGAGTGCAGTATCATATGAAAAGCATCAAACCTCTTAGCCGGCTTGTTCAGCACAAAATGCTTCCTCACAGCTCTCACGCCCTCCACCAGGTTCCTATACTTGTCCTCGCTCACTCCCTTCAATATCTCCTTCAGCCTCGGAATATCCTCCGGCTCAACCTGCACCGAAAACGCCTCCCATCGCAGCACGTCGCTGAAAGGCAATACATAGTCTTTCGATATGATCACAGGCACACATTCGGCGTATATGGCCTCCACGATCCTCGGACTCGCCACTTCATGGCCGCTCGGACAGAGACAGTACTTGGATTTGAGCATGAAGGAGTAGTAGTAGTCCAGGTCGCCCCGGCCCTTGGGGAGGTACTCGTAGACGGGGAGTTCGGGGTCGCGAGCCTTCCAGTGTTGGAGGAGGAGGGGGCGGATTGGGCCATGGAGTCCGCCGGAGAAGAACGCCAGGTATGGCCGCGGGGTGGCAGTGGGCGGCGGAGAGATTAAAATGGGGGATATGTTGCCGCCGTAGAGGGGGAT
Organism: Pelargonium nanum; assembly: GCA_036897485.1. NCBI lineage: Eukaryota > Viridiplantae > Streptophyta > Magnoliopsida > Geraniales > Geraniaceae > Pelargonium > Pelargonium nanum. The sequence continues at coordinate 18,164 of JAYMTF010001763.1, read as the reverse complement.
TTCGGGTAAGCTAACGTCCTTTTGTGGGTTGAATCCCTCGGAGGTGTTGGCGTTGCACAATACCCGGATTGATGTGTTGTAGAGGTTCGAGTTTCCTTTCGATGCAATAGGACCCTGCATAAAAACAATTCGTTGTAAATAGAAATGTTTAACTTTTTAGCTGAGACCTATTACATATATAGACGCGTGCACGAGATATGAACACGAATATAAAGACACATAACATTTTGCAAACTTACAGTACCTAATTCAATTCAACTATACAAAGTAAGAGAGAGGGAGAGAGAATTAGCATACTGACCCAGTCATGACACGCGAGCATGAAGTGATGAGCTCCTTGAGTCGAATTCCAAAAGGGGTATTTGGTAGAGACGAGAGTGACATAGTCGGAGACGAATTGCTTGAGAGGAGTGAGGTCGTAAGAGAGAGGCTTGTACATGTACTTGACCATCCATGTTACGCTGAATGGCATAAAGTAAACATGAGCTTCCTCGGCATCCCATGTCCTGAATCTCTTTCCACTACTACCGTGCTCCATCTCGCTTATGAATCTCCCTTCTATGCTGTATATGTCCTTGCACGGTCCTTCATGGGTTATCGGGGGCTCCCCATCCTCATACACATACACCTTCAACCTTCTTTCCATCTCCGCATAGCTCCTGCACATTATTCATCCATTTCAATAAATTACCATACTCTCTTAGACAAAAATAAATCATTCCAATAATCAAACGTATATCACATCAAAATATTTGGATTTAGAGCACTTTTTCAAAATGACCAATCTGGACAAAGCAAATGAGTACAAGTCAAATTTAATAAAATATCACTGTTGCTTTAATTTGTCCATGTAAAGAAAGACTTAAACTTCAAGATTATTTTTTCTCATCATGATGCATCAAATTCGAATGAAATGATGACAAACAAGTATCATTACAAAGGATCAAATTATAGAAAACAAGAGAAGTTGTCACAACTTAAGAGTGCTCTCCTAGCCAGCCACACTAATTAACGAATGATTACTATTAATATTACTAAACACAAGAAGTTCCTAGAGATGCAGTGCTTAATTCTTAAGAATAATGATGGTGATTGTGATCATGCTACAATATGTAACTTGACACAGACGTATAACAATTTAGTAATGCTAGCTTAGCTTGGGTTTAGCGTGGGCATATACTAGTAAACTACTAGTGGTGGCCATAGATAGTGGGCCTCAAGCCTTTTACTACTCTTTTTGCCATTTTGAGACTTCTAGTGGTTATAAGAAGTGCCAAGAAAAGCTTCTGGGTAACAAAAATAAAAACAGAAATCATAACATTTGAACTGTGGGTTGGTAATCATAGTTTCAAGTACAATACATCCATATAAATCAAACTGTAGGTAACAAAAATTGAATGCATCAATTTAAATTTTATTTCTGTTTTTAGCCCCAAATTTGGTAAAAGACCTTATCTAGTCCTTGAACTTTCATGTTTCAATTCAATTTGATCCTAATTTTTTTTTAACCCAATTTGGTCCATGAACTTTTTTTGGGACCCAAATGGTCAATAAACTTTCACATATTGACTCAAAATGATACTTGCTTTTAGAGTTTATATCAAAAGTTGAGGGACGAAATTGGGTCAATATTTGAAAGTTACCATTTTGGGTTAAAAAAAATTCTGGACTAAAATTGGGTCGAAACACAAAAGTTCAGAGATTATTTTTTAACAAAAAAATTTTGAGACCAAATTAGATTAAAATACAAAGAATCGGGACCAAATTAGGTTTTTTACACCCCAAATTTAAATGCATTGATAAATTAATGGCAGTCAATTTTATTTATCAATGCAAATAGTAAATTCAAATTTAATTAATTCAGTAACTTATTAATAAAATAAAATAAAAAATTAAATAATTAACTAGTTTTGTGGGAGTGGTCCTCTCTGAGGCAGAAATTTGGGCGATGTGGGATACAAAGAAAACCGTTCATAATTACAAAAAGGCGGCAAGCAAAGCCATCTTTTTCAGTGTAGACTGTAGAGACTATCAATTGTGTGTGAGTGTGGAGGGAATGAGTGAGTGCGCACTCAACACCCCATGCGTAAATTAGAAGAACACTTCCACAAACACAACCATCATATCAATGAACATCCAAAAAGATTCAACAACAAAATTCTTCTTCCAGTACTAATTAATTTGCATGCTCTTGCTATAGCTTACAAGTCAAGTAGTAATTGAAAATGATCCAATGAATTTAAATTCAAAACACTTTTCGCTATTATCTAAATTAACAAAATTAAAAATAACAGCAGAGAGAAGAGAGATCAGGCTTAGGCTTACTGATAAAATGCGCCGGGGTTGCGGTAGATCGCAATTCCGGTGCCGTTGACGATCGGCGAGAGGTTTCGCGGCGTTAAAGCGGCTTTTCTGATCGAAGCTCTGGCTCGAGCTAGTCCTTCTTCGACCTGTTGCTGTTTACTCTGTTTCTCGCCGATTTTCCTCTGCAAATTCAAATTTCAAATCCAGAATCAAATCAAAACAAACTCAACAGTACGTGATCGTTGACGCTAACGACGAGAAAACGAGACGGATCGGAGGAGATCGACTCACAATGACTGTTTGGTTTCTGAGGCGATTGATGAGGTGAAACTGGAAATCAGAAGCTTCTGATCGGGCGGTGCCTTCTGCGATGACGGCTCGGACCTCGCGATCGGAACTGGAAATCACCTTCCTCTGCAACTCGGCCATTGGTACGGTGAACCTCGCGAAGGCGGAGAAATGTCCGGACACCGCGAACAGAAGCAGAGTGATTGAGCCTACAGTGAGCCAAAACAACAGTGCCGGGAGAGAGAATCTGTCTCTGTTCCTACTCCAACTAGTCTCCATTTTCTCGAAACTGCGATTGTAAGTTCTGGTTGGGGTGTTTGGCGGGCGCGATTTTGTTTTCTCGGGAAAGAAAATGGAGAGAAAGTGGAAGGAAACGGTTTTGAGAGTGATTTTGGAGAGGCGGTAAAGAAAAGAGTAGAACGTGAGTGATACGTGATAACTGAACTGAAGTGAGTCTAGTTGCAGTGAAGCTGTGGAATTTGAAACTTGTAATTTACGGATTTGTCCCTGTAGTGAAAAGACTTTAAAGTTGAGTCTTAAAACTGATTGTTGAGATTTTTGTCTCACAATATCTTTCTTTATCAGAAAGCGTAACAACCGTGTCTCGAACTCGAGACATCAAGAGAGGTAAGTGCATTAAGCCACTTGCCCTATTTGCCTCACAACACTTATTTATCGTAACTCATATGGAAAGACAACGGGTTGCAGGGACTGCAATAGCATTGGTGACCCAAACCAGAGGCCGTTTAAGGAATACTAGTTAATTTGTAGTGCATTGTATGGTGTTTTTTTAAATTAGAAATAATAAGATTATTGTCATCGATAGTACATGAACTTATTTATCGTAATTCGTAACTCACATGGAGAGACAACGGGTTAGAGGGACTGCAATAACATTGGTGACCCAAACCAGAGGCCGTTTCAGGAATATTAATTAATTTGTAGCGCATTGTATGATTTTTTTAATATTAAAAATAACATAATTATTGTCATCAATGGTACATGAACTTTCGTCATATATCTAATTTAGTACATAAAACTTTAAGTTCAATTAGTAGACGAACTTTCCATTTGTAACAAATTTAGTATCATCGTATGAATCTAATTATATCATTAATTGGTTGCTAATGGCACTTTTATATTGACATGGCAAGATAATTAATTTAAAACAGCTGGATATTAACAAAATAATTAATGGGGAGGGTAATTTTACATGAAACCAAATTGGAAAAAAATGGCACCCTCTTTTTCCTCTTAAGGTTGTCAAATAATTGAAAATCGGAATAGAAAAATTCACGTTATGATCGGAAAATACAAATGAATTCATAATAAAATGAGATGTCAGCAACCAATGAATGACATGGTTAAATCTAATTAAGGGTATGCACAAAATTGAGTACAAAATGAAAGTTTGTGTACTAAATTAGTTTTTTATTTTTATTTTAAAGTTTAGTGTATCAAATTGGGTATATAATAAAAGTTCATACATCATTGATGACATTAAACCAAAATACAACTGACCTATAAAGTGCATTGAACACTTGTTTTCCAAATTTAAATACTCCGTATAATTCTAGAGATGTTAAAAGCAGGGGTATTTAGTCTTTTTTAATTTTTAGGATACTAATCAATTAGGAGAAAAAAAGGAAGTAAATTGAAAGAAAAAACGTTGTTGAAACGGACAATAAGGCTAGTAAGTATTGAGTCAACTAATAAAAAGTTGTTCTACCTTAATTTAATATCTCAAGTTCAGAGTCTCAAGAAATAACCATGCGTCTAGTATGGAGATATTCGCTGCCCTTGTGATTCTACTCTCCTCAAACGAATGCTAACATCATATGTGTGTATTTATATAACATTTTTGGTTTAATTTAAGCCAAACCCTTGTGAAGATGACATTCAATTAAATTTCACTTCTAGTCACTCTAATGACTTTGTGAGAGTGGAGTGGAGCCGTTGGATTTAGATTTTTCTAATGAGTTGCCGCAATCTCATTGACGGTTTAGTACGTTTAAGCCAAACTCATATTGGCTTGGACTTCCTACTCGGCTACTTTCAGTAATAATTGTCATTTAGTAATGACATATTATAGAACAATATTAGTAAGTATGTGTGATAATTTCCTAAGTTTATTGTTGAATTAAAATACGGGACACTATTCGTAAGTATGTGTGATAATTTCCTAAGTTGATTGTTAAATTAAAATACGGGACACTATGTTTAGGTAAAATATGAAAGAGTTTTCAGAAGAATGTTACTATTAGACCACCATAAACAAACAAGTCAGATAATTTTGAGAGGAAGTCATTGAGAAAGGGAGTAAAATGGCTCATATTGTCACCATCTCATCAAACTTAATCGTCACTAGAAAAATCATTTTGGAATGCCGGGGATCATTTTGGTATTCATTTTGGAATGTCGGGGATCATTTTGTTATTTTTAAGGAAGTCATAGAGAAGGGGAGTAAAAATGGCTCATATTGTCACCATCTCATCAAACTTATTCGTCACCAAAACGATCATTTTGGAACGTTGGTAGTTGAAGGACCATGTTATACCAAAACGATAGTTTTGAAATGTCGGGATCATTTTGGTATTTTTTTTTAAGAGTTGAAGGACCATGTTATACCAAAACGACCGTTTTGGAATGTCAAGGATCATTTTGGTATTTTTTTTTAAGAGTTGAAGGACCATGTTATTGTTAGCATAGAAGTAGTTAAGTAACCAAAATAGTCTAGAACTTAAAAATCCCAACTATACATAGTAGTATTGCATATATTTACATGTAGAAGCATGTGAAGAACATGCATAGAGAGAAGAAAAATAGAATCGAAAAAAAATGGCGTGTAATCGACGCCCAAACATACCATTAGGCGTAGTTAGCATAGTAAATGAGTTATTAATAAGGACATGACTAACGAGAGAGTTGAAAAGTAGAAATGAATCTAAAAATAGTAAGTAGGCAAAGACTTGGAGTGAGTCAGTCAACAATGAGGTCCCAAAATATATACGTTATATTACAAGTTACACCCATTTTCACGTTACTACATTTGTACATGTTATACACTTCTAATTATGGCAAAAGATAGTAAACTTTTGAAAGATCTAACAATTTCATATGTGTATAAATTGTGAATAACATTCAAATCTCATTGTAAAGGAAAGAGATGTTTACAAAATATATATTGATTTATTGGTAACAGCATAAAGCAAAAACCTCATCTCATGATCTGTCCTCAAACATACAACAATGATATATATACTATTCACAATAAGTGCATCCATATCAAATTAAAAGGATGCTCAACAGAGATGAGGATAGACTTGACTGACTTACTATAGTTGTTATTGCTCCCGATCGTGAAGACGATTGAGAGCTTGCAAATTATTCATCCGGCAAAAAACCAAGGTTTCTCGAGACAATAACAGAATAGGAAATTAACTTAAGACTTGCATGCGCAGTCAGAGCTGAATTCATTTCTAGCTCATAAGAACCCCGAGTTTTTGCAAAGATACCTTAATGTCGTCGCTGCTGCATCCTTCGATGTGTTCAACATTGGGACTCTCGAATGCCACAACGTGTTCCAAAGGATAGTTTCTGTTTGCGTGAAGTTTACTGGAACTGCTTCCAATTCCCTTCATTACCAGAGTTTTGTGAACTCCACCGACCAAACCTTCGTAATCTGTGTCCCCGTATTCGCCCACAAAAACTACAGTTTTGGCCAAGTCCATGTCCCATCGGACAAACAGGTACCTGCAGAGGATATACATATTACAATTTCACGACTAATGTATTGGAAAACATGAGATGCAAGAACAATACTCAAATTTCAAAAGTGAGATAATTACTATATACTCCTAACTTGTTTCAAGCACAATTGCACAAAGCTTCAGAATGTGTAAAACCAGATTCTATTTATCAGTTATTGGTAAGAGGATACTATCTGAACTCTGAACTCTAAAAAGAATGTTCTTTAACAATAGTAATGTTTGTATCTTTAGAAGAGCCCTGTACTGTAAGTGACATATAAGATCACGCTGTGTACTCTTTAGAAGAGCGTTACCCTGTACTGTACGCAGTTGTTTTTAAACAAAAATTAAGAACAATAAAAGAAGCAAATAACAAGTGACATATAAGATCACGCTGTGTACCTGAGGGCTTGAGATCGAGAAGCCAATAGAGGGATCACATTCAACTTCGTACCATTTTGACAATATACAACATGGCACCGAAGAGCCTGAATTCTCATCAATTTCCTAAGTTCCTTCACTGGGGGTATCTGTGTAGAAAGAAAGAAAAAAGTACGATGAGGCTTTATATACAGAAGGAAGCGAGGGTTGGTAATAAGACCACACATTAAAGTAAGTTTAAATTTATAAAATGCTAAGAGCATTACCTCTTCTGGGTATTCCACATTGAATGCATAGCAATGTGCAGTAGATCCCGATTCATCTTCTGTAACAATTTGTCCTTCTTCCTTCTTTTCATTCACAGAAGCGGCCCAACGAACCAAAGTCTTCCTTAGACCTTCTCCACCCCAACGATATTCAATGTGTGAATGATAATCCGAGTCTACCACAAATGGAAGCCCAGAAGCACTATCCTCAGGGCTTGATGACGGGTAATAAAGGTCGCTGCCACTGTTGCAGATAAAAGCATCAAAATCTAATGGGCTCAATCCTCCTTTGACAAGATGTGTATGCACCTCTGAAATGGTCAACGAGGTTGACAATATGAATCCTATGGAACCCGTAGCCTTCTCCTTCCCCACAGCTGCAAAAACCTCTTTAATTAAGTTAAAAAGATCTGTAGTTTCATCACAATCTGCGGCAATGACAAAAATATGCTTCCTCCTCTTCAGTGGTGGAAGCGTACTAGAGCCACCATTGTACTCTGCTTTCTCCATGGACCCAATCTTTTGTGTGCCTCCTAGAATCATTCTAACAGTATTCTCTAACCTACTCTTCGCATCAGAAGAGTTTTCTTCAGATTCAAAAGTATTATCAGGAGTCCCTCCATTCTTATCGCCATCCAGAGAAATCTTCAGGTTCAAAGATAAATCCTGTATGTCCCTCAAGGAATCACCTGGTGAATCTGGCTGTGCAATTTCAGTTCCATCATTGAGTATTTTCCACTGTGGCTGCCTTTGTTTGCAACTGGCTATCCGAGACAGATATGTTTTACAATGCGCTGGCCATGAGAAAAGGTGGATATTTTTCAGTCCATTTTGCCTACATTTTGCCCAAAGATGCTTATCTGAAACAAGCTTCAGAAGGGCATCTGCAATAGACTGCTGATCATGGGGATCAACTAGTAGACCATTATCAAGAACCTGTAACAAAGTTCAATGTCAGTATCAATGAGTTGGTATGAAGCTTCAATCCACTATATCTCCAATGAACTGGCAGGAAAACCCATCTAAGTAATAGTAAGTGTCAAATATGGACACACACCCGATGGATATCGACAGGACCCCCATTTTTTGTGGCAACCATAGGCAAACCATAAGCTGCAGCCTGTTCGTAGAAGGTAAAATTATCAGATGTATAAAAAATAATATGAGATGGAATATTGCAGATAACTGAAAATCAAAAGATAAAAAACCTCGATCAAGGTAAGTCCAAAGGGCTCAATGAAGGCTGGATTTATGAAAACACCCTGCCAAAATAGGTGCTTGAAATGAGAGTCTGATCAACATCTATGCCAGAGCACTTCAATCATAATATAATATTCAATGTTTACTGGTAAATGAGCTCGATAAATATTTAGGATGCATAAGATAATTATAATGGATAGAAAAAGAGCATATATAGTAATGTGACTGACTAGATACAATTAATTAATAGGAATCCAATCATTTACCCTGGACAAATTATTCCCTGTCAAAACCAAATGGAAACATATTTTAATTGGAACTATGATGGACTTGAAGAAACAGAGGACCAGCAGGATTGTAGTAATGACTTGGCATGTATACAAGTTCAGGTTCTACTAGAACATAGCATGCAAGATAAATCTAAACAAGATAGAGCGCAACATCTAGACACATTCAAGATTCCTATAAACTCTCTGCCTGCCATACTTATGAAAATTGTGAACTCAATACGACTTTGTGCTGCACTTTCGGTTGGGTTGCTTGGTTCTCAAGTACAAATTTCGAAGACTGATACTGTTTCCTGAAAAGGAATGGTACACAATTGCTTATTTATTTCCTTATTTTTATGTTAGAGATACAGCATGCCTATTCAAAATGCATTCCATTACGGTTTAATGTTGTACTTATTGTCTAAAAGAAAATGAAGGATAAAAAATAAAAACTGCAAACGCTGTATTGGAGAGCTTATCATTAATAGTAGTAACAAGTTTCAGCTATCAATTTCATGCACACATGAGCATCAAAGCATGGACAAAAGGAATCAATCAAACTACAACCAACAAATCAAGTTCTCACCTAAGTTGATAAGTAAATCATTAACTTACCTTGGTTTTTGCTGCCAGGCGGTAAATTTCAGGGACATCTGATTGCTTGTGGTGCTTAGGATATGCCACTTGACCATACAGATCATATTTGTCAATCAATTTAAGAATCGATAATAGAACAGCTGCATTTGTGCCAGACATTTCATCAATGTTTTCACGGTTTCCCATGATTAATGTCTACAAAAGAAGTAAACACATGAAACATTATTTTTAAGGGAATGTAAGTGGAAGCTTCTTAAAATGGATCACTAAAATTGTTATCTAGAGACTGCAGTATAAGGACTTGGACATACAAGGTTAGCAAGCTCCCTCAACGGACGACATTCTCCAAAAGCTTTGACTAAAGTTGCAATATTTTTTTTAGGGTCTGGCCTGGCAAGGGCAAGTATCATCGGTTTCCGTGGGTTGGAAAAGAAGCGCATTATCTGCAAATCCAAATTGCCAACACTATTATTATAACAGAAAACTCTTTACTGGACCATTGAAAGCTCATCGGCATAATATTTTAAGTGTACCAAATAAAAAACGTAAGAGTTCAATTATGTGAAACCAAACCATAAAGAAGAAAATATAACCTCGGACCAAATTGGTGGATCAGGTGAAGCAGGATTATCTCCCATTTTTTCCAATTCCCCATCCGTATCACCATCATGTGGAACAATATGATGAAATTCCATACCAGGTGGAATTACCTGAGCATGATTATAATATTTGAGATTCACAAGAAAAGACCGTGCCACCAAAATTTAGTATATTGTAAGGAAAACATTTCAATGTAGCCAGCCCTATTAATAGAAAACAATGGAATAGTATCTCAATACTTACAACCATCCGTGGCATGAACCTGCCATAACAGCTGACACCCCTTTTAATCCTCGCTCTCAGTTTGCGTTCGAGTATTGGATCAAATCCGTCATACAGGCGCCATTGCTCTTCTATCTCTTGTCTAGTGCTAGTTACAACAATTTCAGAGGAATCAAGAGATAGCTCTTCAGCCTCTATCCGCCTCATAATTTTGTAAGTTGCATTTATTTCTTCACTTGATTGCCATCCTTGTTTCAGGAGCTGTTCAAGTTTATCTCGTCCAAGAGAGTGGCCAGTAAAAACCATTGGTACATTCAAAGCTCCAGAAAGAAGAGCAGCAGAGTCACCTGCATCTGCATAATGTCCATGGATTGCAACAGGCCAGACAGGTTGCCCATCACCAATTTGCTCACCCAGAACTTTTGACATTTGTAGAACATGGCGAAGAGCACCATCAACAAATTCAGGAATGTGGGGCCAAAGGAGTTCTTTTGGAACATATTGCTCTTTCGGGCCAAATGGTATGCGGACTATATAAGCACCACTACTCTCCCCCTGCTCTTGTATTGAAGTCTGAGAGTTTCTTGAACTCAGCATCTCTGTCGGTTCACCATAACTCGAATCTACATCTGGAGCTGATACTTGCCTTGTCAGTAAATCAACCCTATAGACTCCTGGCATTGTACCTAAGGCCCTAGCAAGTTCTACTACGTACTTAACCTGATAATAACAGTACATGTAACATGCTTTACCATAAATAATCAGAAAGTCTCAAATCATCACCAACTAGACAAACATGTTGATATTACCTGACCACCTGTATCTGAATCACGACCAAGTTCCATGTTCTCACCACGAATCAAGCCATGAAGGCTGCATGAAGAGTACATTGTCAGACATAATTTTGTACTCTCATAATCAGATATTAAGTTACTCAGATTCTTGTTTTCATATCAACATATAGGCAATTATAGACATTTGGCACTTCAAAAAGAGTTCATGCCTTATCAAAACCATGTAGAGTTTCTTTTCCTTGAGTTGACTAGTCCAATTTTCCATGACATCGACAGAACTGATTCGAGGCATTCTCTCTTTTGTGCTATCGCCATGACCTGAAACATCCCCTTCTGATAAGTCTTCAGACATATCAACAATTGCCTCAGTACGGCCTCTTTCTTGTTCAAGGCGACGTTTAGCAGTACGCAGAGCTTCCTCGCTTTCATGCTACATGAGGAAACCAAATTATAGACAAAAACTGGTAGTTGAACTGTATAGCTCAATAACATGGACACTGGAAACATAAAATAAGAATAAAAATGCTGTTGTGACTATCGAGTTTGGTAACACTTCATTCAACTACTATCATGAGAAGTGACAGATTATTACTAGATTCTGAATTTAAGTTTAACATAACAGATTTCCAGTTGCTGGAAAATGGTTGTGCCCCAAAGGAATATTCATATCATACCAAACTTGCTAACAAATACCACTAGGGAGTATGACAGACCACGGAATAATAATTCCACTCCTTGTAATCATCCAGAGCTAATAGGAATAAATATTGTTTTTTTATTAATCTTTGTAGCTAATATGCTTCTCAACTAGAAAATGTGAACCTTCACCACTGACCACTCTACTTTTCACTAGGAAGATTTCAATTCAGCATTCTCCTTTGTTCATAGAGTTTGTTGACAGCACTCAAAAGAGGATTTGAACTACAAATTTTAAACCAGTCAAATTATGGAGAACACTACCCATCCTTCTTTATACGAATCTATAGTTTCATACAAAGATATCAATCAGTACACATTACAGCAACTGAGAGGTTCCAATTTTACAAAATCTTACTCATAATTCTTTAAATTCAACAAAACAAAATTCAATACAGTTGTCAATGGCAGTTGACACTTTAATACCAGGAAGCATGGATATATAAACATACACAGACACAAAATTTCACATTTTTCAGAAAGAAAAAAAAACAAAACAAAACAGAGGACTCTATATATATGTTGTGGCAGGTCAATTATTTCTAATTTTATATATATATATATATTATACAAAAAACTACTATAAGAAATAATAGTTTATACTTTATAGTCATATTAAACTTTGTTTTAATAACAAACATATCAAACATTGAGTAAATAACTGGTTGTTACACAGAAATTATTAAACATATAATCCAAGTGCCTCACTTGATACTTAAACTTTTATATCTATCCGTGTTTGTATTTATTTATCTATTTCATTTTATAAAAACAATAACATATATATAATTTAGGAAAAGTAAATATATACTCCTTACACTCACAATCAGTGTGTCCAAATGAAACAAAACATTTATTTTGGAACATAACTACAAACTAACTACATAACAACTGTGGATTAAACTTACCCCTCTATTAACAGTTAAATCACAGACCAGGAATATAAAATTTAAAAAAAAAAATAAAAAGCAAAAGAATGAACCTGTTTCTTCTGGCGAGCCAAATTCCAAATCCTCCAACTCATGTTCTCCAATCTCGTATTTCTCTCCTGCGGACTCCTGGTGGCCGCAGCCTGAAAACAACACACAGAACCAAATCAACCAAAAGTAAATCAAAACCAGAAATTCAACTAATTAACTTTGAAATCGATCGGAGAAGAAGAAGAAGAAACAAAGAGATCAGCGTGAAGTGTGTTTGTGTACTCGAAGCCAAGAGCGGTGGAGATCGGTTTCATCGAATCCGGTGATGACTTCTTCGACGAAGTAGCGAGTGGGACTGAAATGGCCTCTCTCTCGTAACAGCAGAGACGATTTTGCTTGATCGGTGGTTAATCCAGAACCGCCCACGTCCAGGATCGCTTCTAGATAACTGCTGATCCAATCGTTTCCCGCCATTTTCCTCTTTCTCTGTGTTTCTTCACAAATTGGAGTTGTGTATTAAGGAATATATATATATAGTGATAGATGGAAAGAGAGAGTTCTAGAGAAACGGTTATGTTCCGTTTGTTTGGCGCAGAAGAATAATTGTGGGAACGGAGTACAGGAAAAGAATGAGAGGGAAGGGTCCACTGATTTGTTTTTGCCAGATAGACAATCGAGCCACGCTGGCTGCCACGTCAGATTCTTGCAATGCTAAAATTAATATAACACATTAGTTGATAAATTATATAGCAGTAGCTTTAGATTCATGCCATTATATGCATGTTAAATAATATGTATGGAATTTAGATACGATAATTTTCTTTTAACTTGACGGGGTTCGGTATATTTTGAAAAATATGATACGGAGAAAATATCAACGTTGACTTTCGATTAGAAACAAAGATTATGTTATGTTGCAAAACCTATTTTTTATTTGATTACATTTTTAACGAAAAAAAACTTTTAAGAGCATTTTCCACTCTATGATAACTTTCGAGAGTGTTTTGGGATCTTTGTGTGCTCTTGATCGTTGTTGACTAGTCTTGAGTTTCTAAGAGCGTTTTCCACTTTATGATAACTTTCTAATGAATCATTGTATTTTGGAAGCGTTGTGGTTTCAAAGACGTTCTCTAACGCTAGACTTGCAACCTTGTCGACCTTCTTAAGCGCTGGGTGCACGGTCTTGGTCCTCTTACAGAGGGTAGGGAGCTTTAGTGAGTCTTAGAGACAAAGGACCATATGAGATTGAGGGAAGTACATGAATGTGCTTGAGTGCTTGGCCATGTTCAGGGCTGCGCGCAAATGACTATGTGAGAGTTGACGTGACAACGTCCCTTACTGCCATCACAACTTGTGCTCCGAGGGAACGTATTTAGTCCGCATGGTAGTGAACATGGATGGGTTGTGCAATTTAGGGGAGCTTGTGGAAAGACATGCGATAAATTGCATTGAGGTGAAAAATTTCCTCATCACAACAAGATTTTGGATTGCAACGAAACCGTGTTTCTTGCTGCAATGATATCACATGTTGCGGCAAAAGGCATGCAATTTAGGTGCAATTGGAAACACAACAATTATGTTCCTCAAAGTGAACTTGGTGGTCGTGTTATAAGAAATTATTTAACATTTGTTGTTTTACGGAAAATGATTCTCATATTACTAATCAATTATCAATTCCGACATCAACAGATGAGAAACATCGATAGGAGGTTGCAAACTCATTCATCCGTTAATTCTTAAACATTTTGAAGTATAGTTATACGAAGTAAATACATCGGACTATATTTGTCATATTGTAACAAAATGTATGTACATGATTTTGTATGACTTTCCAAGACATATGAGATTACTTTTTCCAGTCTTTCGTAATTAAGAAGTGTTGTTGGGTGATTGGTTAGACTTTGAGACAAATTCTGGCGGTAGATAATGAGTTGGAATATTATATATCTCTTGTGATCGTGAGTAGGAATAAATCTACTTCTACAAAAGATAAATTTTTAAAATGTCTTTTCTTTTTGTGGGGTTTGAGAATATAAGATGACCAATTATAATTTCACACCATTTTGAGTTATATTACCAATACATTCTTTTCAATCACTTTTGTCAATTTTTGACCTGCACAAATGACCTAAAAATAATGTTCTATTCCCATGTATTTTAAATCTGTTAGGTCTCTTGCTAAAAGATATGCTATTAACAGAAATTATTTTTTTTTATAAAAAAATATTACTATTTTGTTTTGTTTTATAATAGATGTCATATTGAATTTTAGTAACAAACTAAATTAATGATGATGATTTGACAAAAATCATCAAAATAATTTTTGAATTATACCAAATGTGAGGATTTTATTTAAGTACATGTCAAATCATGTAATTTCACATCAATAATACGTGAATATATATTGCTTTTTTATTATTTATTCAATAATCATGTCAACAAATTTTGACAAAATTTACATGTAAATTGATTTCTTTTTAGAATAATATTAGAAGGTGTCGTTTCATCAAATTTAATGTTTTGGACTATTCTCATACCGTCTAACTCAAATGTCGTTGTATTAGCAAGTACTAATGAAAATAAATTGTAACTAATATTGGATGATATATACACTAAATCGTCAGCCATAACCCAACACAATTTTGTCACTAAACTAAAATAGAATAGAGTTTGATATATAGAAAAATATTGAAGCGTTTCTCTTCTTCTTTATCATGTAATTACAATACATAACGCAATATAAATTGTTATATCTAAAAATGTTAAATATCCAAATCATTTATCATTCCAACGAATTTCTTTTTAAAAAGAACATGTGACAGTAAAATTAAGTTATTCCTATGATGATTACAAATATTATTATTTCCGCAAATGAAATCTTGTAAGTGAAGCCATTTTGGTCATCTTTTTGTGTTGAAACAAAAATTTATTCTATTAGGTACCTCATGCATGCTTTGATGAGAACCGATGTGATCTTCAAAGGATATGCTAATTTCGGCCAAAAGAAAACAAAGTAAAATAATTAAAGAATATTATCTCTAATTATTCTTCAGATGTTGCACATCAATAAAGAATATCATACAGTTAATACAATATTTATTAATTTATTTAAGTAAGCATATTATGGCTATAATCTCTTTTTTAAGGAACTTAAGAAGTTTATATTTAATCAAACAGTGACCAATACAAACTCTAGCTAAAGAGACGAACATAGAACTCCGACCTCATCACCAATCCAAAACATACTAACATATGATCTAGCTAATAAGTAAATAGCCCTGATGATCTCAAATCCAAAACAAGCAAACCAAACATAATTAAAATTAGCTAAATGAGACATGATGTCATAATGAGCCAAACCAAAGGCACTTGGAAATCCCTCCCCTCCGATCTGAATAGTACGAACAACTGACAACGATTGCACTTGAAGTTTAAGCGGACTACGTGGAGTGCTCTGCCAACCGCCTCTCGTCACCATCGTGTATGACATCTGATCCGACAACAAACTCGAAGTCTGATCCGATGACTCTGACCAGATCACCACCTTCCAAGCCACCTTCTCTTTCTCTGCAATCGTCGACTCTTGCTGCCCCGAACGCCAACTAAAAAACAACCGCGAATCTACGCCGCAAATCTGCAAAATGTAACAAAACTCTAACTTGCTATCAAAGTAAGACTCGCTATCAAAACAAGAAAGACCGCAATTTGTTATATGCAAAATCAAGAAAATGCCGCCGCTTTGAAATCAAGAGCAGCCGTAGCCAAACAAAAATCCTATTAGACTCTCAAAACGGCAGAGAAAAAGAGAGGCACAAACCCTAATATTTTGGTGAAATTGTGTTATGTCTATAATCTCTTTATTCTTCTTGATACAACTTTATTGTTACAGTAAATTAGGACTTTGGAGTAAGCTAGAGATATGTGACACTGACACTACACTGGGTCTCTAGTAAATATACCATCCTTGTAACTGTAGATGTAATATCCATAAGCTCAATATAATAGGTTGGGCCCTTTCGGTCTAAACCCATGTTACCCTTAAAGAAGCCCATTAAAACTACAATAACTATAGTCCAAAATAGAGGTGGCAAAAGGGTTCGGGGCGGAGTTTAAGCATCAAATACATTGTTTTTTAGGTATACCCGACCCGAACCCGACCCGTTTTTCAGGTTAATAAATGCATACCCAAACCCGATAAAAAAAACAAGTTGAATTTCGAGTATCTGACTGATCGGGTTTGTTTATAGTTAACATGATTCATCAACCTTTATCACTGGCAGGAGGGAGGCATAGGTATAGGCCATTATAGGATATTGAAGGCTCCCTTCTAGCTCCATCTCAAAAAGGGAGCTTCCAAGAAGTAAAAGGTTCCTTTAGGAACCTCTTCAAACTGCATTTGATTGGCTCATTTAGAATTCTACTCAGGAGGCACGAGAAAGGCACCTCTAGGAGCCTTATCTAGAGGCGTGATATTGAACCTTAGCGAAGACCCTCTTCGTGGGCATGACAAGGTCCTCGAGACATTGGTGCTCATAGGTGATGAATGCTATGGAACAGCCCACGCACATAGAACAATGCAAACGAATCTAGTTCTCCGTCCTAGCTGAGATCAATGCCACGGCCAGCAACACTGCAGCTAGACTCAATTATTGGGCCCGAACGTCCGAACACCCAAAATCCGATCATACTTTAAGTTGATCCAATCCAATCCAATTTGACCAACTTTCAAGTCAAATCATGTCAAATTTATCATATAAAATTTTGGGCCGGATCAAATCGGATCAAGAAATAAATACAAAAACATGGTACTACAATAGATTAGTAATGTTTAACAGTGACATTAAGCTTAAGAACAGCTCTCAAGTTCACCAAATCCATAAACTCAGTCTCCATAATCCCATACCCTTTCACGAACCGGAAATATCCCGTCCCCGAAACAACCCCGAATTCTCGCTCCTTCTGCGTAAAAATATCGGATCCTTGAATCTCCAACGTGCTTCCCTCAAATTCTCCGTCGGTGAAAATCACAGAGAACACCATGTACAGTCCCTTCCCATCGATCTGAGAGTTTATATACACACCTTGTGCCCTACCAATTTCTCTAGATTCGACCGTTGGACCCTCCGTCACCGGATCGTCGACGGCCAGGACTGTCCCAAAGTGTAGAATGCTCGAGGCGGCTCCGAGTTTTCCGGCGACGGTGGCGGCGGAGGCGTCGTCGCCGGTGAGGTAGTCGTGGACGTAGAAGACGAGGTTGGTTTGTTGGTTGGTGTGGAGTTTGGGGATGGTGAAGGCGAGGTAGATGCACGTGGCTGTGAATAGGAAGAAGAAGAAATTGGAGGTGGGGTTTAGGGGAGTGGCCATTTATTAGGGTTTGGGTTTTGGATTTGGAGAGATTGGTGATCGGATTGGATTTGCAGTGGAGGTGTTTATAGAAATTTGGTGCGAATTTGAGATGCTGTTTCTGGGAATTGGAATCATTGGGGGAGGAAGATGACAAAATGTGGGTTACGAGGAACTGTTTTTGTGTGTTTCTTTGTTTAATTTTGTGAAGTGTTTGATGTTATGTTTAAATAAATAATAATTCGAAATATGTAATACTTCCGTCGTTTCTATGAATTTCCGACTCAAAGCGTTCAGTTTATAAGTTATATTTTCACACTTGATGTAGATTCGGCCAAACCATCATTAGAACATTGATGTGTCGTTTCTTGTTAATTGACACATCAATTTGTATATATAAATAGTTTGGTACTATATTTGACACATATAACATTTTTTATCAACCGAAAAATGCTAATGCACTAGTTTTCTCCTTTTTTTTTTTTTTTAAATTGAGCTACACAACAGGGGGTAGCTCTCCCCTTTTAACCCAAAC
>JAYMTF010001762.1:0-17500 GCA_036897485.1 Pelargonium nanum | reverse complement strand
GGTGAATATGAGAATTGTTTCATGTATGCTGACCAGTTGAAGCAACGCTGTATTGATGAATTCAAGGATGGGTCTCTGGGTATTGAGCAGCTAGCTGCTGTTGATGGGTTCTGTGATATGGTTTCCAATGCCATTGGAGCATCTGATCCTGTTCGTACTTACCATGTCAATCTGTCAATTTTTACCTCAATTCCTGATTTCTGGGCTATTGGGCAGCTGTTTCCGATTGTGCCCATTCACCGTCTTGATGAGCGACCTGCAGTTAGGGGAGTTTTGTCTGATTTAACCTGTGACAGCGATGGGAAGATAGATAAGTTCATCGGAGGCGAGTCCAGTCTGCCTCTTCATGAACTGGGTGGAGGAGATGATGGTGTAGGTGGTGGTGGAAGGTACTGTTTGGGGATGTTCTTGGGTGGGGCTTACCAGGAGGCGCTCGGTGGATTTCACAACTTGTTTGGTGGACCTAGTGTGGTGCGCGTGTCGCAGAGTGATGGTCCTCACAGCTTTGCAGTCACACGTGCCGTGCCAGGACTATCCTGTGGGGATGTCCTTCGAGTGGCGCAGCACGAGCCCGAGCTCATGTTCGAGACACTCAAGCATCGTGCAGAGGAATGTGGTGGACATGAGGATGATGGTATGGCCAATGCTGCTCTAGCAAGTGGTCTTGCTCAGTCCTTCCACAACATGCCTTATCTCTCAGCAGCATCTTCTTGCTGCTTGGCTGCTTTCAACAACAATGGATTCTATCATTGCAATGAGGATGATTCTGCTGCTGTTGATGAGGACCAATGGTCTTATTGCTGTGCTTGAGATTAGTCTTAGCATCCTATTTTAATTTGTCTGAGGTTGTCTTTTCATTTTTTCTTTATTGTCTTTAAATTGATAAAGAACAACAGATGTGAGAGACAGTACTGTGTCTTTTACATTTTGTGGGAAAGAGGGAGTGGGAAACCGAATCTGCCCTTTGTGAATTCGGGATCTTATTCCCTCTTCTTTTATGTCTTGATTAACAGACTTTCGAATTTTAGTTTCAAAACATTCTAGCCTTCTTCTTTCAGCTGCGTTTGTTAGTTTTTCTTGACATTCTTTGAGCATACATGCTATAAAAGTAATGTTCTTTTAGCTTGTTTCGTGATGATTTGGTGGTGGCCTTCCTTTTGAATTGATTGCCTTTTATCTTTATTCATTCACTTGTGATCCTGTGTAGGGCCTTTCTGGGCTGGTTCTTCTGTGGGTTGTTGTGTTGTGCAACTATAAGGAGATTCTGAAATCATATTCTTTTGTTTTTTATTTTGTCTTAGTCTCTTGGTTACTTTGATGAGGTATGTATAGTGACAGGCTGTGGAGCTTTTGTCAAATTTAACAGTGGGTCTGTTGTAACCAACCTTTAGGACAGTGTTAAGCTTAGGATTGAACATGAAGATTTTGGATTCTTAATAGTGGAAGTGTTCATTGGTTTTAACAGGTTCTGTTGCCTAAAAAAGTAGATTAGCATGTAGTCACTTTGTTACTTTTTGATACGGTTATAAGGCTGTGAAGTTTAAATTTGCTTTAGGACAGTGATAAGCTTAGGTTTGAACATGAAGATTTTAGGTTGTTAAAAGTGAGTTTTAGGACAGTGATTAGCTTAGGATTGAATATGAAGATTTTAGGATGTTAAATGTGAAAGCTAGTAGTTGGTTTTGACCTGGTATGTTTCCTGGAAACGTACATTAGCTGTTAGTCTCTTTGTTAACATTTGATGAGTTATAGTGACAGGCTGTGAAGCTTTTGTCATAGTTAGCTATGACTCTGTTACAAATTGTTTTTAGGTCTGATTAGCTTAGGATTGAATATGAAGATTCAGATTCTTAATAGCGAAAGCATTTGTTTTTTTTGGACAGCCATTAACCACTTGCCAGCATCAGATGGGTTGGCTTAGCTTCTATCTAAATCTAAGCGGACAACTTGTATTGGTGCTCAGCTGCTTGAAAGTGTGGAGGCTTTGTTGACCACATTTTTGTTGTGGGCTTCTGTGAAGCCTCAAAAGACTTATACTTGTGGCCTATATCGCTTGGATGTTGTATCTGGAAAAAGTAAAGATAAAGGGAATGTGAAGGCTGGTTGTTATGACTTGTGAGGGACACATAATTATTAGGAATTTCAATAACACTTGAATTCGTGTTTTGAGAGGTAGAAACTGTATATGAAAGCAAGGCATATCTTGATAGAGTCGAATCTGCAAGGGAAAGGAAGCTCATGAGACTAGGTTTTACTTGATATTTCTTGTATTTATCTGAATGTGGACCACGGAGCAGCCTTGCCCACATTCCACATTTCTGTTTGCTTTCGTTTTACAAGAGGCGTCAACATTTGAGTTGTCCTAATATTGACCTTTGTTTAGTTGCACAACATCTATAGCTACTATGTATTGTGTTGTCATGATATGGACCCTTGATTAGTTGCTCGCCGTTACTGAATCAACAAAGCGAAGTTTAAATTTAAATGTAACTCGTGTTGTGAAAAATAGGCACTCCTAAATGCTACGAGTTGTGTATTTTGTTAGATTCGATAAAATATGCTGTTGACTTTGGAATCTAGATTCATGGAACACGTTTTGATGATATTTGTAGATGATATTGACCCTTGTTTAGTTGCAAAATATCTATTGCTATTACCATAAAAAAAATATCTATTGCTATTGTATATGCAATATTTGTGTTGACACAATATGGACCATTGATTAGTTGCTCACCTATACTGAATCTACTAAGCAAAGTTTGAACTGAAATGTAACTCATGCTGTGAAATAATACAGATTCCTTCTTGCTACTCGGTGCTTTTTGATGCGTTCATAAATTGTGTCGGCGACTTTGAAATCTGGACTCATGGAACATGTTTTTACAATATTTGTAGATAATATTTATCCCTATTTAGTTGCACAACTTCTATTGCTATCATATATGCGATAAGTGTTGTCTTGATATGGACCCTTTATTAGTTTCTTGCCTATGTGTTGGTGCATTTTGATGCATTGATAAAATATGTTGGCAACTTTGAAATCTAGATTCATGGAGCTTGGAGATATACATGTTTTTGTCTTGCATAGTAACATTACTAAGTCGCCATGCCACATACTTGTTTGGTTTTTCTATTATCATTAATAGTTTAATTGTCGTCTTGATTTGTGATGGCACAAAGCTTACATCGAGGTTATGGATTTTCCAAGTCAAGTTAAATATGGTAAGTGCCTAAGTTGTGATTTTGGACTTTGTTTCTCTCTTCATTTCTCTGTTATATTCCTTTTATTTGAGGAGAAGCATGTTAGGAGGATGTCGATTACCTATGCGTTACAGTTGTATGATAGTATAATACCCGTAATTAGAAATTCTCTTTACGATGAGTAAGAATTTAGGAATTTGAGTAGAAAGCGTGTATTAATTTACCTCTCTATGCCTATCTTTATTTGATGATAATCAATCAACTTTATACAATCAAAAGCTACCCAATCATCTTTTTTGGAATGAGCATAATCAGTGCTGAAGATTCCCTGACATGTACTAGTGAATTCTTCGTGGACCTTACTTTTGTCCACGATTCGGTTTAGAAATTTGAAAAAAAGCAAAGAAAGGAACAAGAAAGATAGCCATTGTCATGGATTTGTCATTCTCTGCTCCTCAAAAGAACAAGTTACTTTTATGAAGATTCTCTATGATAGTATTGTGTAAATATGGTCTGAATTATATTATCATATTCAATTGCTGCATCGATTGTCGCTGATTTACTCCTCGTGGAAGAGAAGAAATGAATCCTCCTGTTAACATGGAGGATGGGCCGTAATTTACGGTGAACAACTGTTTTGGTAATTTTGTTTTGTTTACAGGCTTTAATGTGAGTGCATTTTGAACTTATCACTTAGATTGTAGATAGAAACTCTAGTAGGGCATGCAGATGATTACTGTTTTGTTAGGCCCTTTGAGCTTTGCAGTATTTTTTTTCATCTTTATCATTTCAGGTTTTGGGTCTATATTTCTGTGTACATTAGTGAAGTGCCTCTTTGAATTTACCACTTGGACTATAGATAGAAACTTTAATTGTCTCGCATATGATAACTGTTTTGTTAGGCCCTTCGAGCTTTTTTTTTTTCTTTATCTCGATCAGTTCCGGTGTTTGGGTCTATATTTCTGTGCACATTAGTGAAGTGCCTCTTTGAATTTATCACTTGGACTTAAGATAGAAACTTTAATATGACTTGCAGATAATTACTATTTTGTTAAGCCCTTTGTTTTCTTTTTCTTTTCATTTTCATCTTGATCATTTCGGGATTTGGTTCATTATTTCTGTGCATATTAGTGTAGCACCTCTTTGAATTTATCGTCAGAAACTTAAATACGACTCGCAGATGATTTGTTGATTACTATTTTGTTAGATCCTTTGAGCTTTGCGTTTTTTGTACCCCATCTCAGTCATTTCGGGTTCTCGGGTTTTGGGGTCTATATTTCTGTGCACATTAGTGAATTCATAATATTCATTTCCCTTGTGTAGCTCATGGCAAGGACTTGTTCGAGGATCCTGTAAGATTTTGTTCTACCGGCGGGACAAATAATATGCTGAAAAAGAAATGTTTATGCAAGTGGAAGCTGAGAAAGATCAAGATTCAATGAGCATTTGCTTCACCAGATTATCAAGGATGACACTTCTGTCTCATTATATTTCCTTGTCGCTTTCGCTTCTTGAGGTGTGATCGTCTTTTCGGGAAGCTTTATTTCAGGTACTCGCTCCTTGAGGTGGTAGTCTTTTTGGGAAGCTATATTGAAAATGCCACGTACTTGGATAATTGATTAACTTTGCTGTTTTATCGTTTATTGTGTGATTTGTGGCACCAAATTCGGTTTCCGAATTAAATTTGCTACTTTGCTATTTATGTTTATTTTGTGTGTGGCAGACTGTATATTATCGTTTGTTTCCCCCCATAATTTGTTTGGTTCTTCGATTGCATTATAGTTTGATCAGCAAAAATATATGACAATTTGTGTCATAATACAATACACGACACGGATTAGTGTGTTCGAGATCACACATTTTGTAATCGTGTGTTGGTCCTCCAAAACACGCGCCCACGATTAATTAGCCGGGTTGTGACACCCACAATAGTACGACATATACTTAAGGGTATAATTGTATTCTAATAATGTGTCAAATGTGTTGGGCCTATTCGGTCCAAACATGTTGGATTGTGTCGTGTCAAACATGTTGGTTACTTGGTTCTATCGTGCAAAATGTGTTGTGTCGTGTTCGTGGCAATTTTGTTTTGTTGTGTCGTGTCAAATGACCCGACTTGTCGTGTTCATGTTCAACACGATTACTAAACGTGTCGTGCTCGTGTTGGATCGTGCAACACACAATCAACCTTCAGCTCGACACGCACGCACGAATTGCCAACTCTAACTGCATAATAGTTTATTGATTCTCTTATTGGTTCTGAATTATATCGGATAAGGATATTTGGGAAATTGATGATTTTTATTCATATTTTATTTTGAACTCAAACATTATCTGCATATTGATTGCATGAACAATGTTAGGATTCTGAGATTGATTCTTCATTTCTGCATATGCATACAAAATGAACAACTCATTGCGTATGCATAGGATCTCGAATCGCTTTCAGATTACGAACAACTCATCGCTCAGTTCTAGATCCTTCAAATTTGTGCCAAAACATTATGCATTATCTGCACATTGATAGCATGAACAATTTTTGGATTTTGAGATTGATATTTCATTTCTGCATATGCATACAAAATGAATATGCGACTCATTGCTCAGTTCTATATCCTGCACATTTGTGCCGAAACATTATACATTATCTGCACATTGATTGCATGTACAATGTTCAGATTTTGAGATTGATATTTCAATTCTGCGTATGCATACTGTTTCGAATCGCTTTCAGATTAAGAAAATGAACATGCTACTCGTTGCTCACTTCTCAATCTTTCAAAATTGTGCCGAATCATTCTGCATTTTTTGTATATTGATCCTACAAACATTTGATTCATTGCTCACTTCTAGTCTTGAAATTTTTGATGAATCGTTACACATTATCGAACAATGTTCGGATTCAGAGATTTGACATTTCATTTCTGCATATGCATGCTGTCATATATCGCTTTCAGATTATGGAATTGAACACACGACTCATTGCTGACTTCTAAATCTTTCAAATTTGTGCTGAACCGTCGTGCATTTTCTGCATATTGATCTTACAAGTTTTGTTTGGATTTTCATTGCTCGTTACACATTATCGAACAAATTTATAATGAACTGTTACACATTATTGAACAATGTTCGGATTCAGAGATTGACAGTCCATTTCTGCATATGCATGCTGTCATATATCGCCTTTAGATTATGGAAACGAACACACGACTCATTACTCACTTCTAAATCTTTCAAATTTACTCACTTCTAAATCTTTCAAATTTGTACCGAAATATCATGCATTGAAATTTCAAATTTGTACCGAAACATCATGCATTGTTTGGATTTTCATTGCTCGATCCATTGCTCACTTCTGGATCTACATATTTGTGACGAAACATTGCGTGATTATTTGCAGACTGATCGGGCAGCGTTGCTCGGATTCTCCACCAACCTCCTTGGTACTCGTTGATCAGCTTATGCTTCACAATCTCCAACATAAACTTCAAATCAAAGTCTCTCGCCTTACGCACAATTGTAAGCTTCGGGGTTCTCTTATTTTCGAGTTCCTTCTCCATTTTTGAGGTCTTTGGCCAATGTTATTTGCATATTTATATCAATGTTTGAGGTTTTCAGTTTTGATTCAGTTTGATCTAACAAAATTAGATGGATTGGACTGATTTGAGGATATGAATGTTTAGTTGGCAATTACTTGTATTATAAACATTTGTTCATCAAATACTATAATTAAATGAAAATAAGTGACTGTTGTAACTAATAATGTGATATTAGTTTTTTGTTTCTAAAATTTTACTAGTATTTTGGCTAAGCGATGCTTCGGTTTTTATTAATATAATATTTTGATTGCATCAGCTAATTGTTCAAATTAATATAATATTAATCACGACTTTGTGTTGATTACTGCTAAACAATACATACGATGACAATTTAGTTTTGAATATGTTGGCATTTAAAATACAATTCTAGAAAAAAAAAGACGATGGGATGGATAATTTCATATCGAGCAAATCCGCCAAATGTCAACCCATTTACTTACCAAAAGTTACAATTTTGTCTTTTGTTCTCGACTTGTATTAGTGGGTGAACTATTTCATGCAGTGGTTCCTCAGGTTGACTCGGGGAAGCACAGAGATACATTGTATTGAGTGGTCGAGTTTTAGCGATCACCAATCTGATGAACCGAACGGCTAAATCTGTCAAGTGCCTATTGACAAGTTTTATATTTTGTTTGGTTGACATGACCGTTGATTATACTTAAATTTACAAATGAAACTATTTTGAAAATATAATCGAGTGATCAAAATTGACAAAATTATCATAGTGACCACACCTCAATTATACAAATTTGTTTCAAATTGGTCACATAAATAAATTTAACTAGTTGAAGCTCCACATATTCGCGGCGTTCAATGATTTTTATATCACACTAGCGTAGCACCAACGGGTAAACTTGAAACAAATTAGCATTGAATTTCAACTCGAAACAATATTGATAGTTGAGATACTAAAATGAAACTGATTCGTATTGTAAGTAATTATTCTATTTTTAAAGCATATTTGGCACTATGGGAAGCAGGAGAGAAACAGGTCGGATAAAAAAATGCACGTGTTTATAGAATCGATAAAATGTTTCAATTAAGAGTGTCGATAAATAAATAATAAAATGATTTAAGTACTTGGGCTGGGCTTGGTCATTAAAAGCCCAAAACCGCCACTAAACAGATCGTACAAGCAAGCCCAAGCCCATGTCTGTAATGGAGCTGACGTGGCGTACACTTATACGCACACAAGCGCATCTTAGCATTTCGTGTCCAACAATTCAAGCACCTATATATATCGATACTGTAATTTTCTCTCTCTACAGTTCCTCTTCTCCTCCTCCTCATCGTCTCAAGGACCTGTCCTTCGTCTCTCTCCTCTGATCGGTATTTTCAATTCGCTTCGCTCTCTATCTATTTTTCTGCTTATTCTGATCGGAACGATCGATTTCTGGATCTGAACTGTACTCGCATTTCCGAGGATTTTATCGCAAAAATTCAGAACCATACTTGTTTGGTTACTGAGAAAATAGATGAGAAAATGAACAGTCGGAAGCTAAATTTTGAATTCCTGTGACGTTTTGAGCTTAATCATGGAATTTTGGTTCTTGTTTTACTTCGGTGATCTGATTATAAGCTTAGTTCTGATGAAGATAGTGTGATTGTTTCGGTGATTGAGTTTTCGACTGTGATTTTGTTACTGAAAAAGGAGATAAGAAAATGAACTAACGGAAGCTGAAATGTTGAATTCCAGTGACGTTTAGAGCTTAATCATTTCGTTAGGATGTTGGAGTTTTGTTTTTATTTTACTTCGGTGGTCTTATTATTAGCTTAGTTGTGATGAACATAATGTTGTTGGTTAGATGATTGTATCTTCGATTGTGATTTTGCTACTGAGAAAATAGAGCAATGGAAGCTGAAAATCTGAATTCCAGTAAGGTTTTGAGCTTAATCATTTCATTAGTTTTTATTTTGTTGTAGTTTTGGTTTTATTTAACTTCGGTGGTCTGTTTAGAAGCTTAATTGTGATCAACATAATATCCTTGTAAAGATGATTGCATTTTTGGTTGTGATTTTGTTATTGAGAAGATAGATAAGTAAACAAACCAGCGGAAAGCTGAAAATTGTGAATTCCAGTACTACAAGCTTAGTTGTAATTAACAAAATGATTGTTTAGATGACTTTATTTTCAATTGTGATTTTGTTACTGAGAAAATAGATAAGAAAATATACCAACCGAGGCTGAAATTTCAAATTCCAGTGACGTTTTGAGCCTACTTATTTCATTAGGTTTTTGGAATTTTAGTTTTTATGTTACTGTGGCGTTCTGATTATATGCTTAATTGTGATGAACGTTATGTCATCGTTTAGATGATGGTACTTTCAATGATGATTTTCT
Organism: Pelargonium nanum; assembly: GCA_036897485.1. Classification (NCBI taxonomy): domain Eukaryota; kingdom Viridiplantae; phylum Streptophyta; class Magnoliopsida; order Geraniales; family Geraniaceae; genus Pelargonium; species Pelargonium nanum. The sequence continues at coordinate 8,359 of JAYMTF010001762.1, read as the reverse complement.
TATTTTGAGCTTAATCATTTTCTTAGTTTTTTGGAAATTTGGTTTTCATGTTACTTCAGAGCTCTGATTACAAGCTTAGTAGTGATGAACATTATGTCATTATTGTAATTTCGATTATGATTTTGTTACTGAGAAAATAAATCAATGTGAGCTGAAATTTAGAATTCTAGTGACATTTTGAGCTTAATCCTTTCATTTTTTTTTGGAATCTGTTTTACTTCGGTGGTGTTATTAAAAGCTTAGTTCATTAGTTGCGATGATTCTTTTTCGGTTGTGATATTGTTACTTGGAAAATAGATAAGAAAATTAACCAACTGAAATTTAGAATTACTGCGGCATTTTAATAATTTCTTTATTCTTTTATTTTCTTCGGTTGTTTGATAATAAGCTTATTTGTGATGAACAATGTCGTCGTTTTGATGATTGCATTTTCGATTCTGATTTTTTTACTGAGAAAATAGATGAGAAAACTATCCAAAGGTAGCTAACATTTGGAATTCTAGTGATGTTTTAAGCTTAATTGTTTTATTACGTTTTTGAAGTTTGGTTTTTATGTTGCTTTGGTGGTCTGATTATTGGTTTAGTTGTGATGAACATAATGTTTTTTAGATGATTGCATCTTGGATTGTTATTTTGTTAGCTTGATCATTTCATTAGGTTTTTGGTATATTATTTTTATTTTACTTAGGTGGTCTGATTATAAGCTTAGCTATAATGAACATCATGTCATTGTTTAGGTGATTGCATTTCCGATTGTGAATTTGATTATGTGTTTGTCTATAAAATGTTGGGGTTTAGCTGCCTTCTTGTTTTGATTTTTTCTGCATGACTGCATGTTAGATTTTGTTGTGCATTGGTGATTTTCCAGGGAAGTGGAGCGATATTTTTGTTTTCATATGGACGATTAGTGTTTTCGGTGTAATTAGTTGAGATATATCGCTTTGTAGGAAGCTTGGGAAGGTTGGTTACTCTCGTGCAAGAATCTAAGTGCCGAAAATGGTATGATTTGATATTTGGATACCTATTATTTAATTATTCAATGATAATGGTTAACTGGTTGTTATGTGGATGTCCTTACTAAATTGATCGAGTATGTTGATATAGTGCAATTTATTATCTATGATATTTGCTAATTCCAAAGCTTAGCACATATCTTTCGAAGTAGCTGTGGGCATTTACGTAGGCAGTTACCTTTGCATTGGTTATTATGTGTGTTCATGAAATCATTTATTTTATTCTCTAAACTACGAGTCATTGCTTGGATGCTTTGCAGATAGAAAATAAGTGAGAATTCATTGTGGTTTACTTCCCTTTTCACATTGTGAAACTAAATTTCAATCTGAAACTTTTTTCTCTTATTCTTGCTGATACCCTTAACTTGTCTTTTTCTTGTATCTGTAACTTCTCATAGATTTTCTATTTGTGGGATAGAAACTTGAATGAACGATGGGAGTAACAAGTTACTTTGAATTATTAGAAATATAATTCAAAATACTTCATTGTGTTCTTATTCCTTAAAATCATATTCATCAATAGTTATTGTTTTCTTCTTCTGTAAAGTATTGTGGGAAGCCCGTTTATATAGTCTTATGCATTTTGTTTCCATTGAACTATATTTGCTCCCTTTGATTATGTAAAGATGTAATGAACTTACCATCATTTGTTGTTGTTGTGTCTATTTGTTGTCAACGTTACGATCAACTCGGTTGGTGGTGTTATTGCAGTTTTTTGACGGCTATGGTTATCATGGAACTTCATTCGAGCAGACGTATAGATGTTATCCTGCATCTTTTATTGAAAAGGTTAGATTGCTCTTGTCTTGTATTAATTGTTTTTACTTCATGCCTCTCTTGTGACTTCAAATAGAATTCTGGTTAGAGGAGATTATCGGGGTACCAGTGTTATGCTCTCGTCCATTTATGTATACTCAGTAGAACCCTTTTTAAAGGCCGAAATATATGCATTGTTCTTTTAAAAACTGTATTCTTCTATGATTTAGTTGTGTCTAAGAGATGATAATTTATAGAAGACCTTCATTACATTGGTGTGATCATTATTGGTATATCAGATTCCTTTCATTTTCCCATAGATTTAATTTTTTCCTGTCCAGACCTTTCTAAACAAATATTCATGACATGTCCGTTAATCTAATTCAAATCATTTTATCTTTCATGTAGCCCCAAATTGAAAATGGTGACAAAAGTAAGTTCTCAAATCCATTCGGTCACTCGCCATTTGATCTTTTCTTTTCTTGCGTTTGTCTCTTCACATTGTCTTCTTGTCTTTGGTTTCAGTTATAATGCCTCCCTCAGCCCTCGATCGCCTTGGTTAGTGTTTGGTCTTTTATTATGTATTTTTACTATCTTTGGATGTTAATGATCTGATTTTCACTGAGCAATATCCTGCAGCATCTCTGCATATTGATTATCCAATGTTGTTCGAACTTCGAAATGATGCTGCTGAACGGGTCTCTCATTGTGGAGTTCTAGAGTTCATTGCAGAAGAAGGGATGATCTATATGCCATATTGGGTGGGCATTTAAAAGAGATTTTGCATATAGGCATTACTAGTATGATTTTGCTATAGGCCAGAATAGGGCCGAACCTTGATTTGGTCCGGTACCAGACCGAATGAATTTTAATTAAAAGTTTTCTTTTTAAAGAGAAAAAATAGGGGAAAAACTATGCTTACTAATAGAATATATATTAAAAATTAATTAAGTCAGTCCGGTCCGGACCAAATCATGCACACCCCAAGCAATAGTTTTTTTAGTTCTGTTACCTTATATTTTCCTTTAATTCAGATGATGGAGAACATGCTCTTACAAGAGGGAGACATTGTGAAAGTGAAAAATGCGACTCTTCCAAAGGGGACGTATGTTAAGTTGCAACCCCACACAAAGGACTTTTTGGATATCTCCAACCCTAAAGCTATGTGAGTAATGAGTTCCTAATTTTCACATTAATTTTAGTAGTAGGCTTTATTAGGTTCCAATTTGGGTAACGTTTGATCCTCATCCAAGGGGGTTATGAAAAATACTTGTTACTTATATCCAATATGTATCATCTCATGACATTTTGTTTCTAATCTAAACCCATTTTATTTTCATCTCATATGAATATATTTGCTGCCTTTGCAAGTTAGATGATCAAATTTGATTTATTGGACTTTTGAAGCCCCCATATGTTTTTTTCTTCTTCTTTCTTTCTTTCTATACTGTTTCTTATTTATTAGAAGAGGATTCAAGTATTTATTGGCCATTTGATCCACTATAGAAGAAGATAGGATTGTCTAGTATTTTGACTTGTTTTTGCACGATTTCCCTCGTCTGTAATGGTGATGAGCTATGCTTAAGGAATATCCTTTTAGTGGCGCCAATATTTTTTGTTCAGATTTAAGGTTGTGTATATGGAAATCTATGTCCTGGACTAAGAGAATCTTTGTTTTTAGTCCTACTTAAGGGTCTGCACTCCAACATGTTTTTAATTTGTGGGAGCCAAGTACAATTTATATTAGAACTTGATTCTTGATTGCTTGGAGCTATGATGCACGGAAACTCTCATCTCCTCAACGTACCCTTGTCCGATATGTATCCGACACTTAGACACTCGGACACTCTTCGGATATGTGTCCCCCAATATTTTAATAATGTTTTTAAGGGGACACATGTCCGACACTATGTATTCCATTTTTGTTTTCTTTCTAAGAATGAATTGATTGAACGTGTGCGACACTCTTAGAACACGTTGACGAGCATAACTTGATGTAACTTTTATGCACTAATATACCAAATATAGATTATCAATTATTATTATTGAACATACTCTTAGCTTATGGTTTATAAACACTGCGTGTCTCCGTATCTGTTATGTGTCCTGTCCTGTATCTCGTACCCATGTCTATGCAACATAGGCTTGAAGTGTACCAGAACAACTTCACCGTACTAGTTACTTAAAAGTTGGTTTTGTTCCCTCAACTGATGAACCCATCATAGCCCTAGCGTCAGCCAGTTTAGATGTTCATGCAACTACAGTACTACACTACTAGCCAGTCTTTAGTAATTGAGGTTCTGTTCTTGCTGGCTCATCGTAAATACCTGGTACCAAAAAAATTATTTGTATGTCTGTTTATCGCAAGTTGACGGGAATGTTGCAATTTATCAGTTTTTTTTTTTCATGCAGCTTAGAGACGACGCTGAGAAATTTTTCATGCTTGACCACTGGGGATAGCATTATGGTTGCGTATAACAACAAGAACTATTACATAGATATTGTTGAAGCAAAGCCTTCTCATGCAATTAGTATCATTGAGACAGATTGCGAGGTGGACTTTGCACCTCCCCTTGATTACAAGGAGCCAGAAAAGCCCGTTGCATCTGTTCCTCTTGGCAAGGCTCCTCAAGGTGCATATTTCTTGATTCATTTCGTTTTATCTTAGTTTTCTTTTACTAATTTTAACTCTTGTTATGCCTTTGTGCCTGGCTGGGGTTGCATGAGAGCCGGTCTTCTGGCTAAAACCAGTGTTGGAGCTGTTTTTCAAATTTCCATTTTTTTTGTGGTTTTTGGAACTATTGTTCATGAAAACTGGATTGGGCTAGAGTATACCTGGCAATTTGGGTTTCGATCAGGTTTGGTCTGAGGTTTTCGGTTTTGGGTTGAACAGACCCTAACCTGAACCCAGCCCACAAGAGGTACAGTTAGAGCTAACAATTTGGGTTTCGATCAGGTTTGGTCAGGGTTTTCAGTTTCGGATTGAACAGACCCTAACCTGAATCCAGCCCACAAGAGGTACAGTTAGATCTAACAAATTGGGTTTCGAGTTGAGGTTGTGTTTTTTGGGTTTGGGCTGGAAAAGGCCTTGTTGGGGTTTTCGGTTTCGGGTTGAACAGACCTATATTTTGAGTATCTTCTGCGATCCGAACCCACATTTTTACAGACCGGGACCCCAAATGGCCAGCTCTCGTCTAGATTAATGTTTGATTTCTGTATATGATCCTCGTATCTAAAGGTTGTACTATGCGCCATCTTATACATTGAGCCATTGAGGTAGTTCAAATTGTCGGAATTTTGTATAGATAGTTTGTGGATGACCGAACATAGCTTTTCTGGAACCGTTCATTTCTTTTACTCTGAGTCTGTTTTACAATGGTAACAATTTAATGCAAGATTTTAATAGGCATAGAAAACATATATTTATGCTGGTAAAATGACACTTATTTGCTTGCAGTTGAAGAGGTTCCAGCCGAGCCCGAACCAAAATTCAACCCATTTACTGGAGTAGCGCGACGCCTAGATGGAAAACCTATGAAGCACGAGCCTGCACCAGTCTCTTCCTCAGGATCTAAAGATAAGCACCCGGCTGTTGTTAACGGGAAACAGTCTACTGGATCTACTTCGCAAAACACTGCTAGTCAGTCTCAGGGGAAGCTTGTGTTCGGATCTCAAGGAAACCGAACTCCTAAAGTGACAGAAAAGGTACTTCTTTCTTCTTTCTTATGTTGCATAAACACGGATACAGGGACACACAACATTTATAAAATCAAAGGCACGACACGTTAATAACATAATAAATAATAAGAATATATATTTGCTACTCGTGGGTATAATTTATATAGGTATGCATAGTTAACATTGTATATAGACATTATTACAAATTTTAGATTAAAAAAACAAAGAATGTAGAAAGATAGTTGTTGATAATTTCTTTTATTATTAAGTTTGAGAGTGCAAGAAATTCTAATATACTGTAATTAGTAAACGAGAACTCTAAGTTCTTAAACATGTTCTAGCATTGTCTTTTTATCATGCTCATTGTGTTCTAGAGTGTCGGACATCTGTTTGATCGATTCATTTTTAGAATGAATAAGGGACCGAAGAGTGTGTCCTAATGTCCAACTGTCGAATACCTGTTGGACAAGAGCACCTTCAGAGTGTCTGTGCATCTAGCTTTTTTCTTATCGGGAATTGATTGCTGACGTACCCAACAAAAACCACCGACATTGCTAATCTTGCTGGCGACTATGATTAATACGCTTTCACTGTTTCTTGAATGCAGAAGGAAGCTGCGAAAGAGACTAAACAAGAACAGCCCCCCAAAAGTGAAGAGCCGAAATTCCAGCCATTTTCCGGTAAGAAGTACTCGTTGAAGGGTTAGTCAGATTCTCGAACCATGAACACCTTTTATGCTTTTGCCTGTCCGCATGGGTCGGGAAATCCATTACAATCTAGGATATTGTATAATCAAGAGATGGAACCATGTGAATGAAAGAAAAAAGATAGAAAAACCGAAATTGATCACAGTTATTTATTTTTATTTTTTTGCTTTCGTATCGTTAATATAGGCTGAGCTGAGCATTGATCCTTGCATCTTTCATATATGTTCATATTGGAAACAAGGCAGTTCCGTTTAAAATGTTTTAGAAATTTGCTGCCACGATTCGACTATGTCGATGCAGGTGACGATATATGGGGATTGAGAACAAATGGAATAGAAAATTTGATGAAAAGTTTGTCATGTCTTTGAACATTGAGTTTCCTTGGGTCTTTGTGTTTACAACATATGATGGAAAGTGGAAGCTAGTAGCTACCATATGATAAATTGTTCTGGTGGGTGAAATTTAGAGGTGGCAATTCAGGTTTCGGTTGATTATTTGGGGGGTTCGGGATGAAAAAGCATAACCCGACCCCATCTCAATGAGTCTCATGTTCGTTCAGGTGGTGGGTTTTGACTTTTGTCTGCCGGTTGGGTTTATACGTAAAATGTGTGAATTTGCTTGACCTCAATTTTCCGAGATAAATATGACTTACCTGTAAACCTATTGAGTTCATTTCAAGTGACCCGAACCCACAAAAAAAATGTGGTTGGATGCAGACTCAAATGTCCAATGGTTTAGACTTTAGACGTTACAATCTTTTTTAGTAGATATTACGAGTTTGAAGTGACAAGAAAGGGAAAAACAAAAATTAATATACAGCCTATTTTTTCAAAGGAGAAGCTGGACCACAATTTCTTTCAAAATAGGTTGGGCAAAATATAAAAGAAACTAAAGTAAAGGGGTGAAATTTTCCTTCCAAATTGTTGATGAAACTTTAGAAGGAAAAGTGGTACTCAGATTGAAATTTAAAAGGGATGGTATTCACTCGAGTCTCCAATCAAATGATTGAAACTCAATTTTTTTTTTTTTAATTTGGTCCCTCGATTATGCTATATTATTATGCATTTTTTTTAAAATTGAGTTACAAAATAACCCAAATCTCATCCCACCCGACGCAATGAGATTTGAACTCACGACCTTCTACGTGAAGATATGTGTCTTGACCATTGCGTCACCCCCTAGGGGGCATATTATTATGCATTAGTTCAATTGATAACGGTACCATCAAATAAGATTGACGTGACAATTTTTTGAAACACATTTCGAAAATTTTCAGTTTTTTTGTTGGCATGGTAATCACACTGTCTTTTAAGTTGGACATATATATAAATGAGATCATTTTGTCACAAAAGTTATATAGTTGAAGGACAAAATAGAAGAATATTGATATGACAACCATGTTTCACAATTATACAATTTTTTCCAAAAGAATTTATCATACCAACCTATTTAGGAGGCATCGTACGGATTTGACCCGTTGAAACAAATGAGACCGAATAAAAACAAAAATCAAATTGGATACCAAAATAATAGTTGGATAACCAAAATAAAACATTTTCTATTCTAGAACCCTCCTATAGCTGGCCCAAATGATCAAATTGCTAACTCATTAACTCGGCCCACGAAACGTCACCGTTTTGGTTTCTCTATCGTCATCTTGTAGACTCTCATTCTCTGAAACTGCAAAGCAATAGAAACTCAAGAGTGTGTATGGTGTTAGGGTTTCACAGCAGGATGACGATGATCCAGTGGTGCGGCGCTGTAGCGAGGCGCGTGATGCAGTCGCAGCGACCTTCTCTATCTCCGGCAACGGCCACCGGTACCGGAGCGCCGATCTTGTGCGGGAGAGGCGACCGGAGGACGAAGAAAGGGAAGAGATTCATAGGATCGTTCGGTATTTCGAGGCCGTCGAAGGAGAAGAAGATTCAACGGTTCAAAGAAAAGGTCGAGGTCCCCAGGTCCACTCCTTGGCCTCTTCCTTTCAAGCTCATATAGATGATTTTATAGTGTGTTTTTGTTTAATTTCTAGTAGTAGCTCACTGGAGCTAGGGTTTTCTTTTATTGTTGTGTTGCGTTTCGGTGAAAGTGTGTAATTCTTCATAAATTTAATCGATAATATCTGGTTTTGAACTCACTTGTGAACTGAATATTATGCGATTGCCTGTTTGGTTGCTGAGAAAATGTTGATAGAAAGAGCAGAAAATG
>JAYMTF010001761.1:0-21448 GCA_036897485.1 Pelargonium nanum | reverse complement strand
TGAAGACAAATATAGCATGATTTAGGGTCGAATAACTAGCACTAAATGCGAGTTATTAACCGGCCCAAGTCGTGCGAACACGGATGTCCCCCTTTCGACGAACGCTGATACCTTAAAGGTGAGGCTCCCCATTCCAACCTTGTCTGCCCAGGGCCAGTTAGGAAATCGCTTCAACCCTCACATGGGTAGGGGTGAAGAGACTCGCAAGCAAGTCCAAGAAGAGCTCAACCAAGATTTGTCTAACTTTCTCGACCGCTTTGAGCACAATAGGACCAACTTTGTGACAAGGGACACAGAAAACTTTCAAGTTCCACCGGCCCCCCAAGGAGCCACTCTCCCATCCTTCGACAATAAACCACTAATTGTAGTACTCAACAATTCCATGAGAGCATTCATTGATCATGTGAATGAGGTTTTGTGTGCCTCTCTCACCAGTGCGGCCATGACTGCGGCCACGACCGCTCCCGCGACCCCTGTCGCTCAAGCAGCCTCTGCTTCTCAGGATCCTCCTCCGGCTCCAAACCGAACGATAGGAGTGGAGAGGCATCCCGTCTGCACGCACCGAACGCGCGCACAGCCATGGCCATCGCAACCCCCAAGCTCATGATGGTCGCGTCAACCACTCCCTCGAAAGGGTCTCCGCCTACCTTAGGCGCACTTACCGCAACGAGAGACCCTCACGAACTCAGCGCCAAAAAAGTTATGATGAATCTGAGGTTTCTAGGCCAAGGACAAACAATATCCGCCGCCAAGGCTCACCTGCACACTCCACCCCAGTGACCACTGAGAGCCCCAATCAAAGGCCTAGATGTAATGAAACACGCGATGACTCCCTTCTCCATCATAGGGAACAGGAGAGCTGCGTGTCTCGAATTTAATACGTGATGACAACCCTGCTCTCATAGCCGTCCAAGAAGAGGTGCAAGGCCTCCAGGACCATATGGCCTCCACTAGTGCCGTGGCTGCCAGCCCCATTGTCCCATCCATCAACAACTCACTAAGTCTAGCTCTACAAAGGCTTCCAATCCACTCAGGGATACGCTTCCAGGACATGACTTACGATGGGCTCACCAAGGCCATTGAGCATGCCACTCGCTTTGAGCTCAAGAGGAACTGGAAAACCAACTATGATGCTACACGTTACATGATCTTTGCTTGCACCCTCTTGGTTCAAGCTCAAGATTAGTATCGCGACCTCCCCAACAGAGTCATCACTTCTTGGGAAACTTTCAAGAACATGTTCCTAGAGTGGTTCACGTAAGCAGGAAGGGTGTCTAAGCCCCAAATCTCCCTCATCAACATTAGACAAAGGCCTAACGAAACACTTGATGTTTATGTGGAGCATTTTTGCAAAGCAGAACGTGAGTGTGACGTTACAACAGACGAGATGGTGATGATCGCCTTTAGAGTAGGGATAGCAAACCCCTTCGTCCAGGCCGCCTTCGCGAGTGCTCAGCCCAAGACTTGGGAAGAAATGCTAAATATATCCTACAACAACGTTGGGGTGGAAGACATGCTTGGAAGTATCCAACACACCGACAACATGGGGAGAAGTGGAGACACAAGCCAAGCTCTTAATGTGGAAAAGGCAATAAAGGTTCAAGAAGATTTTGGCTACACTCCCCTCAACACCACATACGAAGAGGTGCTTGAACACGCCCTCTAGTTGGACGAGTTCTGTCCCCCTGCTGAGTTGGCATATGGGAAGAAGAAAGGCAATAACGAGAACTTGTGGTGTAAACTGCATAAAGGCAAGGGACACGACATTGAGGATTGTCATTACTTCAAAACGTTTGTGGAATAGAAGCTAAGGAATGGGAGTTTGAGCAATTCAGGGCCACCTAGAAAAATGCACTTCATATAAAGAAACATCTTATAACCCCTTATTGTAATCGTTATTCAATCAATGAAATTTTCTTTCTCTGTTGATACTTATAAATAAAAAAGGATTGGTCGTCATGCCTGAAAGCATGAATCAACTCTATTTGATGTTTGGTCATCGTGCCCGAAAGCATGAACCAACTCCTCTTAAGGATTGCCTCCAGCGCCAAGGGGCATGGAGAAACTCCATTATTGATTGAAGGATTGATCGCCAAGCCTTGACAACATGAGTCGACTCCATTATTGATTGAAAGATTGATCGTCATGCCTTGATAGCATGGGTCGACTCCATTATTGATTGAAGGATCGATGGCCATGCTTGACAGCATGGGTCGACTCCATTATTGATTGAAGGAACGATCGTCATGCCTTGACAGCATGGGTCGACTCCATTATTCATTGAAGGATCGATCGCCATGCCTTCAGATCGCAACGACGTAATAATCGTACTTACCACTGGCGAATTGCTGCTCTTCGTCGGTTTACTTATTTTCTTGTCGTGGCGAATTGGTGCTCTTCGCCGGTTTACTTATTTTCTTGTCCTTGTCGTACTTACCACTGGCGAATTGGTGCTCTTACTTATTTTCTTGTCCTTGTCGTACTTACCACTGGCGAATTGGTGCTCTTCGCCGGTTTACTTCTTTTCTTGTCCTTGTCGTACTTACCACTGGCGAATTGGTGCTCTTCACCGGTGAAATTTTTGAGTTAGATCGTGCTGCGTTAAAATCCGATGGAATTGGTGCTCTTCGCCGGTTTACTTATTTTCTTGTCCCCATCATCTCACTGGCCGACCTTGACCCGAGCGAGCATTCAAAGACGCCAGTGGTAAGTACGACAAGAAAATAAGTAAACCGGCGAAGAGCACCAATTCGCCAACCCAGGACCAATATGAGCGATATAACTAGGAAGACGCTTCAAATACCACACATGGGGGGTCGACTCCATTATTGATTGAAGGATCGATCGTCATGCCTTGACATTATGGGTCAACTCTTGATTGAAGGATCGATCGACATGACTTCACAACATGGGTTTACTCCATTATTGATTGAAGGATCGATCGCCATGCCTTGACAGCATGGGTCGACTCCATTATTGATTGAAGGATGATCGTCATGCCTTGACAACATGGGTTGACTCCATTATTGATTGAAGGATCGATCATCGTGCCTTGAGAGCATGGGTCGACTCCATTATTGATTGAAGGACCGATCGTCATTCCTTGACAGCATGGGTCGACTCAATTATTGATTAAAGGATCAATCGCCATGCCTTAACATCATGGGTCAACTTTTGATTGAAGGATAGATCGCCATGCCTTAACAGCATGGGTCGACTTCATTATTGATTGAAGGATCGATCTCCATGCCTTGACAGCATGGGTCCACTCCATTATTGTTTGAAGGATCGATCGCCATGCCTTGACAGCACAACATGGGTCCACTCCATTATTGATTGAAAGATCGATCGCCATGTCTTAAGAACATGGGTCGACTCCATTATTGATTGAAGGATCGATTGCCATTCCTTAACGGCATGGGTCGACTCCATTATTGATTGAAGGATCGATCGCCATGCCTCGACAACATGGATTGACTTCGTTATTGATTGAAGGATCAATCGTCATGCCTTGACAGCATGGGTCGACTCCATCATTGATTGAAGGATCGATCGACGTGCCTTGACAGCATGGGTCGACTCCACCATTGATTGAGGGATCGTTCGCCATGCCCGATAGCATGGGTCGACTCCACCATTGAAGGATCGATCGTCATGCCTGATAGCATGGGTCGACTCCATTATTGATTGAAGTAAGTTCTCCAAAAATTCTAAGTGAGGGAGCATTAGCAAGAAGGTCCAACCAATTCCAAACCTCTCTAAGTGTTGGAGCATTGGCAAGAAGATCCAACCAAATTTCAAAGTTCACCAAAAAAGTTTTGAGTGTTGGAGCATTGACAAGAAGAACCAACCAAAACAAATTCTCCAAAAATTTCTAAGTATTGAAAGATGCTCTTCATTCCACATATGCGTTATGCAATCTCGCCCCCGCGAGCCATTGTTGGTCATCCCCATGGCCATGTCATTCCTCGCCTCTGCGAGCTATTGTTGGTCATCCCCATGGCCATGTCACTCCTCACCCCCGCGAGGCATTGTTGGTCACCCGCGTGACCATACCTCTCCTTGCACCAACAAGTCACTCGGGTTGCCCCCAATGACCTTGCGGCTCCTTACCCAAGTAGACTCATCCTAAGTGGCCAAAAAACTCAAATATTGGTTAAGTGATAAAAAAATGTTTGGAGTCACCCACTCCCAAAGCTCACCTTGACGAGCTTCGTCAAGGCCTTTTTCACAACCTCACCTAAGCTCCTCCAAGCGAGCCTCCACCTGAAACTAAGTTCCACACTTAGAAAAGATTCAACCTCCCCGTGGAGGTGGAAGACTAAAGGGCCCTCCGCAAAGCCCCTTGAAAGATTGAAGACTACAAAACCCAAGGGCCTACTGCGAACCCTCTTGGAAGGTTTGTCACGAGAACACAATGAAGCGAAGCTGACACAAGACCATGACCTCACTCCAAGGCGACAACCGATAAACCAAAGTCGTTAGGAGTAGGGGGGCAACTGATGCTACCCGAAAAATCATAAGTCTCAGAACGACTGACAAAGCGACACGTGGCTGACAAATGTCACCCAAGCCGTCCGACCTGGACCCAAGAGTCCACATCCGGTGTGGCATCTGAACCCAAGTCATAACGTTGTTTGGCTTGCACGAACCCACCAAGGCATGTTCAACCCATGTTGTGGCTTGGTGAGCTCATCCGCGTATGAACCTACCTTACACGCTAAGCCCCCACCCGGACGCCTCAAGCGTGGCCAAAACACTTCAGAATTGTTCTAATTGTTCCATGAGCATGACAAGGCCCCAAGGAGGTCACAAACGATTCAGGCGAGCCTGACACACATCGGCAAGCCTAACACACTTCGGCGAGCCTAGCACATTTTGGCAAGCCTAACATACCTTGGGCAAGCCTATCACAAACGAAGGGCAAATGCACCATAAACGGACTCCCAGAAACACATTTATGGTCCAGATGTCACGGCATCAAGCTCCAATGCTGCGACAAGCCTATCAGAAACGCTTGTCAGAAACGTGTTTCTGAGCTCAATGTTGCGGCAAGCATGTCAGAAACGTTTGTCAGAAACGTGTTTTTGACCTCAATGTCGCGGCATGCTTGTCAGAAACGCGTTTCGGATCCTAATGCCTTGACATCAGACACCAATGTTGCGGCATTGGTCTGTTCCAACCCAACATAGCATGTTTTGTGCTCCCGGCACTCAACGGTCAACCTCTTTGACCCCGATCAACATCCCACGACTCAATACACACTTACAAGGCTCTTGGAAGGCTTCTGTCTCATCAGATCACCTTCAAGACGCACCAACAAGCCCTCACAACCTCAACACTCCCGAACACCCACCCATGACGTTGCCCCGTGAGACAAAGGCTCAAAATGGGTTTGGCGAGTCATCTCCTCACACGAGAAGCATATGGGACATCATAGCCTCCCCATGGAGCATAAGCCTCCCCGTAGAGCATAAGCCTCTCCGCGGAGCTCAAGCTTCCCTTGTGGAGCTCAAGCCTCCCCGTGGAGCATAAGCCTCCCCGCGGAGCGCAAGACTCCCTGGCACGCACGAGCAACACGTCTGGAGGGCAAGAGACCCAACACCACAAATGGGCTAGATGGACTCAATGGGCCAACGTGGGCCAAATGGACTTGAAAGGCTAAGTGGGCCTAGATGGGCCTCACACATTCAACAACCAATCAAATGCCTGCATGTGGCATTATGTGGTAAGTGCCTATAAATACACAAGCCTTTAGTAAGAAAATGGATCACAACTTCATTTCTCACATTTACTTATCTTTCTAGCTTTCTCTCTCTAGAAAAGTTTTGAAGAGCCCTCGTGTTATCATACAATAACTTACTTTCATGCCTGAGGCGGAGTCCTGGTAGCACAACCCCACTTGCTTCATTTCTATGGTGTGTTGTCTTCACGCAGACTACATGTTCGCACGACTTGGAGATACCTTAGCTTGAGAGGAGAACGGTGCTACTTGAGACTTGCTATTTGAGACTTGAAACAAACTTGACACTCAGAAGAATTTGACAAGATTTGAACACTAGGCTAGATATCTGAGCTTATGTGGACAAGAAGAAACGACACGCTAGTGTGTTTGAGCTGACCAAGTCAAATTTGGCACAGCACATAAATTTCATAAATGAATTTTTACTAAATGTACAAATAGGTCCACTTTGTCAAACTTTATACATATAGATACATGTACTATTAATTTAGTACAAATATATGATCAACTCTAACGGTGTTAAATTCTTTTGTTAATATATGCTTACATGACATTATAGTACACAATTTTTAACTGACATAGAGAGTGACACGTAAATTTTACTAACGTGAGTTTTGAGTGACCGTTGATCGGCGTTGACTGTCTTTTACCAATGTTGACCGACGATTATGTTTGGCTTTAGGCTGAATTAGATTAGACCGACTTGGACCAAATTCAAATAAAAGTTTCTTTTTAAGATATCGTTCATAAAAATTGAAAAGAAATATATTCGAGTGAATTTGATGAGTAATTTTAAGGGGAAATTGTAGATGACACCTCTCAATTAGACAACTTTTGCGTTGGGCACCCCTTAACTAATTTTTGTAACTTTCGGCTACCCTCAACTATCCAGACCTCATTCTGTCAATAACTTCGTCAGTTAAATTATTAAAAGACATAAATATCTTCCCATTTTCTTTTTTTTTAAAATAAAAAAGAAGAAGAGAGAGATCAGATCTGAAATCGCCGGTACGTGGAGGGCTTTGTCGTGTGAGAATAGATATGGAGAGAGAGCCCAGATCTGATTTGTGGCTGGTTTTCGCCCCCGACTCCAGCCGCCGCCATCGCCATCGCCATCGACTCCAGAGCAAAGGAGGAGCTTCGTGGCTCGCCGGAGAAGGAGAAGCTTCGTGGCTCGCCGAAAATTCGATTGATGAATAATGTGGAGATGGAGTTGGAGGAGGACTGTGGCAGGATAAGCTGGGCTGAAGGTGGGTGTTTGATCGGTGTTTGAGGTAGTGTAAATTTTTTTGATAAGCAGGTAGTGTAATTCTTTAGTTAATGAAATGAGTTTATTTGAATGGGATAATTACACGTACCTACCCTCAACTATACATCTTTTAACCCTAGATACCCTCAACATTTGCATTTAACTATTGGATACCCTGAACCATGTCAAACATCTTTACATCCAAGTTTCCGTCAGTTAAGTGGCAAAAAGACATAAATACCTTCCTAAATAAATAAATAAAAAACAGTATCCAAACATGCCCTTATAGCTTTAAATCAAAAAATGAATAAATAAATAAATAATAAATAAAAAACAAACACACCCTACCTAACTTCTTCTTCTACACGATGGAGGCGCCGCACAGATCAGACTGGCGTGCTCGTGGCTCCGGCGTGCCTGTCAAAACCCATGACATCCAACAAGCTCCAGCCACTCAATGCTCCCTCCCCAATCGAAGCTCATCAAAGGCCTCACATCCAACGAGGCCGAGCACGCTAGCGATGGCCAACAATCGAATGTGGCCGCTCCACTTCTTGCGCTTTCCAGCGATAGGGCTTTGCGCGGCGACAACCTCCTCCTCTGCCGACACAAAAGTGGAAGCAGATCTCCTCTTGTTGGCTTCAAGTGCAGCGACGACGTCAAGAAGAAATGGAGAAGAAGGAGAAGTAACCGTGACTGCCAGAATTATGGTACACGCGACTGCCGAAGAAATGGAGAAGAAAGACAAGTACTTGCTCTGATCTGCTCAGATATGCTCCGACGACAACATCCATGATCCGATCTCCGATTTACTCCATCCCGACCTGCACACTGCAGCACCGCTAGATTAGGGTTCAATTTTATTGTTAATTAGGATTTAGATTAAGGTTCAATTTTGTTTTGATTAGTGGATTATTGCTTCGATCTAGTTTGTATAAAAAAATTGTGAGATTCAAAAAATTAAATAAAATGTCAAATTTGTATAAACTTGTTAATTGTTGATTTGTTGAATTGATCATTATTTTTTTAATTGAATTCTTGATTTGTCGAATTAAATTGTTAATTTTCCGACAACACTTGAATTTTTCGGCGACAAAACTCAGATTCCGGTAGATGTTTGAAGTCTCCGGCGAAACTTTGAAGTTTCTGGCGAAGCATTGATGAACATGTTGTTGATGAAGAAGAAGGGTATTATAGTGAAGAGTATTTTTGGAATTTGAAAAAATGTCTGATCATGTGTTAGGCACATGACTGGATTAGTGACACTTTTCGTCAAAATTAGATGACAGAAAGATGTTTGACATAGTTCAGGATATTCAATAGTTAAATACAAAATTTGAGGGTATCTAGGGTTAAAAGAGGTATAGTTAAGGGTAGGTATGTGTAGGTATCCCAATTTGATTTAATGTAATTTTTTTGTTGATGAAATGAGTTTATTTGATTTTGGATTCAATTGCACCAAGTTTCCTGCGAAATTGTATGAATTTTCTGACGAAATTGTATGAATTTTGCCGGCAAACATTCATATACTTGTTCTTAACAATGAAGAAAAAAGGTAAAATTGTCATTTCAAATTTTTTTGAAGCCAAGAGCAGTGCACATGATAAGAGAGAGTAAATTTACGTCAAAGTTAATTAACAAACGGAATGGGGTCTGGATAGTTGAGGGTAGCCCAAAGTTACAAAAATTAGTTCAGGGGTGCTCAACGCAAAAGTTGTCTAGTTAAGGGGTGCCATATGTAATTTCCTATAATTTTAAAATAGATTGTACTAAAAGTAATTAAAAAATACATATTACAACAAACTACAATTGAAAAACACAATCTAGAGCAAACTGAAACGAATTGTATACTATCTTATATATGCATATAAAATAAAACTAAATATATAATATTATAAAGAATATATTTTTCATTGAACTAAATTAAAAGACTATCAACAGTTAAGTGAATGTTTATTTTAATCTCACGTCAATATAAATTGCATGTCCTTTAGTTATTACATGTTCTCAATTTCACACACCATTCACACCCCATATATTCTGTTTAATTTGTTTCGTAGAGTAGAAACCCCTAACACTATGTAAACTTCTAAATACCGCCTCTAGTTCCTTGTGTATACGATATCCGAACTTTACCGTCCTGTATTACGAGATCGACACCGGTATACTTGTCAGAGTCACACCAATTACTTACAACCATATCGGAGCATGTGCTAGCTCAAGCCATCCAATTCCCTAAGGGCAACTACCAAGTGTCCTATTCCAAGAAAGGTTTCCAAAGAAATGGAAAGGACAAAGGGAAGGCTTACACACTTGCTCCCATTCCCCAGCAAAAAGGACTTAAGCTCACCTCCTCTGAGGAGCGCCGTACCCCTCTCACCACTACGTACCAGGAGGTGTGTGACTACATGCTGGCTAATGAAAGTTTCGTACCCCCTGTTGTCCCACCTGGTGAGCACCGCGGAAACAAGCTCCATGAATATTGCAACCTCCACAAATATCATGGACATGGCATTGAGGATTGCTGCTATCTAGCCAATGAGGTGGAGCGCCTCATGAACAAAGGAAAACTTTCTAAATTCCGCGCAGATGCTGGACCCCCCTGCCATAAGAGAGGCCATGATGGCCGAAACAGGGGAAAGGTAGGAGACCATACGGTGAATAGGGTTGACAAGGCCCCCTACGGAGCTAACATCATTAATATAATCCAAGAACATAAGATCTTCATCTCTCAAGTTCGCGCTAAGATATGTGCACTGAACCGCTCAAAGTATGTCCCTACTATCCCACTAGTGCACCCTCACCGCGTGGACTAGTCCAAGACTATCTCCTTTCAAGATTCTAAACTAGCCCCCAAGGGTATGAGAAGAGAGCCCCTTGTAATCTCCGCGACCATTCTCAACACTCGCCCCGAGAGAATATTTATTGACAACGGAAGCCAAGTCAATATACTCTACAAGAATGCCTTCACCCAATTGGGGTTCAAGGAGAACTCACTCCGCGAGTTCAAGGGTGTGTTGATGAGATTCAATGACGCCCCCACAAACGTACGTAGATTAATCTCCCTACCTGTGAATCTGAGAGAAGAAGCCAAAGAAAATACGCGTACCTGCGAGTTCGTAGTCATCAATATCCCCTCCAACTACAATGTCTTCTTTGGCTGCCCTCTGATAGATGAGTTTGAGATGATCCCCTCCGGCCTCTACCAAAGAAAAAAGTTCCCCACTAAGCATGAGATTGCTATCCCCCTTTCAAGTCAAAGAAAAGTGTGGGAACACTTGGTCAAGCAAGAACAAGACAAGGAGGAGGTGGATCACATCTACCCCTCTCATGATCTCAAGGCTTCCATGCTTCAGAAGGAGAAAGCTCACAAGCTTCCCACGAATGCTAAACTTTGGGGAGGTGAGACCAAAGGAAAAGGGAAGGAGCTAGAACTTGCTCCTACATCGGCAAAGAAGACCAAAATCGCGCCCGCTGGGCTGCGTCCCTCGAATGAAGCAAAGAAGGCTCCAAGCTCCCATTCCTTGGTAAAAAAAATAAAAGAACAAGGCTACGGGGGACAAGCCAAACCTCCCCTTCGGCTAAAGCAAGCCACCTCTCCAATTGCTCCTCAAGCCCCAAACAAGGAGTGTTTTGAGATTGAAGACACCCTCACCATCATTGGGGGAGAAGGTGATGACCCGGATGAGTTAGAAATCTGATGGGAAGCTGAATCTCAAGACAAAAGTGAAAAATGTAGCCCAAGAAAGACCAGAAACAAACACTTTGTAAAATCCTTCAGATGAAATTAAAAGAGTTTTGTTGTTCAGTCATTTATACAAAGAAGAGAGTCATCTCCAAACCAACATCTAGACCTCCAACGGGTCTAGTTGCATGCAGCCACGCTCGTGCCAATAAGTTTACAAGAGGACACGCCACATGTCAAACATTAGTCCTCCTACAGGACGACACACCTAGCTTAAATGCAGCCTCGCCTCATACCAAGCATGTTCACAAGGGGACACGCCCCATGATGAACACTTGTCCTCAAGAGACAAGACTCCCATGTGAACCTAGCTTTCAATGCGGATCAAGTTTGCATGAAATACAACTCATCCCAAGCATCACGTGCAACACAATTCACGCCGAACAAGCTTACCAGGGGACACGCCCCAGGCTAAGTGCTTGTCCTCGAAAAGGTGCAGCCTCGCCTAACACCATCACACTAACCAGGGTCCCTCAGGCTAAGTGCTTGTCCTCAAAAGAGACAAGACTCCCATGCAGACCTAGCCTCCCATGCGGATCAAGTTTGCATGCAACCACGCCTCATGCCAAATAAGTTCACAAGGGGACACTCCCCAAGTTGAACGCTTACCCTCGAAAAGGGTAACGCATCAAGCTTGCATGTATCCTTGCCTCATTCCAAGCATGTTTACAAGGGGACAAGCCCCATGTCAAACAATGGTCCTCAAACAGGTCCAAAAGTGTGCAACCTCGCCTCACATTCAACTTACCAGGTGACTTGCCCCAGTTTAAGTGTTTACCCTCGAAAGGGATAACGCGTCAATAAGGTGTGAAACCTCGCCTCACACTCAACTTGCCAGGGGACACGCCCCAGGTTAAGTGTTTACCCTCGAAAGGGGTAACACGTTAATTAGGTGTGCAACCTCGCCTCAAACTTAACTTACCAGGGGACACACCCCAGGCTAAGTGCTTGTTCTCGAAAGAGACAACGCAACAACAAAGTGTGCAACCTAGCCTCACACCCTACAAAGTGTGCAGCCTCGCCTCACACCCTACGAAGTGTGCTGCTTAGCCTCACCACGTACATGTACGCAGCCTTTCCTCGCACACCACGAACTTGCGAGGGGACGAGCCCTAACCTAAATGATTTTCTTCAAACAAGGCAAGCCTCCTATGCGAAAAGCCACCTCGGGAGGTGCTATCTTTGGCGATCAAGGAAATCCACTCATGGATAAGCCTCACAGCACTAGAGGGCAAGGCAACACACCTAACCCCCAATCAATCTTCAAGAGGAGGACGTCTCATGCGACTCTACCCAAGGAAGTTCAAACATTTCTAGAAGAATTATGTAAGACATGGAAACATACATTCAAGCATACATTCAAACATACACACAATACCAAAGTGGATAAAAGCAAAGAGTCATACATACTAAAATATCCATCAAAGTCACATCAAAGTTACTCGAAACCGGGGCCATATGAAAGAAAATAAGTCAAAAGCAGTAAATAAATGATGAGACCCTGCAAGCTCCTACTCAGGCAACTCAGGAAACACAAACTCATCAGGGTCCTCAACAGGTTCTACCTTCTCCATGGGCTCCCTCAGACCCGAATCATTGTGACGAATGCTCTTAGGAAGAGGTACCCCGATGAAGTGATCATAAGCAAGAAGCCAAGGCTCCTTACGGTCCCAGCGTGCCTCGACCTCTCGAATATGAGAATCGAAGACATAAACATAGCTAGAGCATCCCTTGAACCTCCCCTCGAAGGTCTGCATAGCATCCAGCTTGGGTGCCACCCAAGGAGTCAACTCTTCATATCCTCTATTGTCATACTCCCTGGAGTCCAAGTACTCCTCCGTGGAGAAAGGGAACCAATAATGAAAGTGCCTTAGCTTAGGCTCCCAAGTAGGAGCCATGATCCACTTCTTCAAAGTGGCAGGGGGGGTCCCATCCCCAGCTGCGATGCGGAGTATCTCGCTCCTCCCTTGAGAACAACCCTTGCGAAGCTTGCTACCCATCTTGGTATCATACTTTGAGCTCTTCAAGAAGCAATCAATGATCACCTTGGAATCCTCGGTTGGGGTAGACGATTTTCCTTTCCTAAGACGACCCTTGAGATCCGGGATCTCCTTCTTTGCCTGAGAAAAGACATGGAAATTAGTCAAAACAAGCATGAAGAAATAACACAACCGAATGAAATAACATAGAAAAATTTCAACAAAAGGAGTTGACAGACTACATTGCCGCGGCAATGAAGGCTAATGTCGCGGCAAGAGGACCAGAAACGCGATATGGGAGTTCCTTTCTGGTGCTATTTCCGCGGCACACAAGCACTTTGCCGCAGCATCATCACCTGGACATCACTATTTTAAGCATTTTATGGAATTTAAAGCAAGCCAAGGACTCCCGAATCGGAAGCCCATTAAAGTGCAAAGGAAACTAACCCTCATAGCGTGAACGAAGAGTCTTCTCAGAGCTCTTCATCTTAGAAACAACCTCCTTGCCATACTGAGCCTCCTTCACCAAAGCTGACTCCAGACTAGCCACCTTGGCTTTAGAAGCCTTCAACAAAAACTCAGATGCTTCGCGAGCTTCCTGAAGGGTGTTCATCTCAAGCTCCAAAGCTTCACACCTAGCCTTAAAGGCAAGTCTCTCCCTCTCAAAATCCTTGAAGCGCGCCTCATGCGCCTTAGTAGTAGACTTCTGCTCAGCTTGGAAGGCCTCCTTCAATATGAGCCTTCACCAAGGAGGCAACCTTATCATCATGTGCCTTCTTCAAAGAGGAAATCACATCATTATAGGCCTTCTCCAGCTCCACCAACTCATTCAAGTGGGCCAAACAAAGGGCCTGAGTAGCTCACCGACCATACTTGGCCAACATGTCACATGGAAACTTGAGCTCAGAGTCAAGCACCCTTCTAGCACGCTCAATCTACAACGAAAGAGGAGTATTAACATACATAAGGAGGAAGCATGCAATAATCTATGGGAAAGTGATGAGCAAAGGAAAGACTTAACAAAATAAGTTTTCCTTGCAAATTCCTTTAGCAAGCTCCACCAAAGGATAGTAAGGCCGAGTAGCATGGTCATCCTTATCACTTTCTGTCGAGTCAGGATCCTGAACCTCTTCAGCACCTCAGCAAAATCAGCCTCGTCATCTCCAGGAGAAGACACACCACTCCATGATAAGCACGAACGAGATGGCGAGTTGGCTCAACACCTGAGGTCGTGTCCAAGGGAAACTCATCACCCTCAGGAACCAAAGTCATAAGGGCCTTGCCCCCTCCAAGATGCTTGCCTCTAATGGTGACAAATAAGGAGAAAGACCCCGAAGCCCTTCCTAGTGATAACCTCTTAGTCAGAGGCTCATCCTCGGGCAAGACAACTACCCCATCCTTAGTACCAGGAGTCCAAGTCCTCTTACCCCCTACGAGCTCAGCGTACCCATACTGAGGCGAGCCTAGGACCTCAGTCACAGTCAATGGAGGCGCATCCACAAGAAGCTCCACAGGCGATGGTACAACAATGGGCGAAACCACTCGCTCAACCTCAGAAATAGGAGGAACATCAGAAGGTAACTCCTCCACAACTGGAGCCACATGCTCAACCCTAGGAGCCTTCTTCTTGGAAGAAGAAGCCTCAGCACGAGTGACCAAGGGAATAAAATGAACCACATCCTTGATCTTCTCACACCTTCAACAGAATCTGTTGAGGTCATGAGCCTTCCTCCTAGAGTGAGACCATCCAGAAATACCTGTGAAGACAAAAGAGCATGATTCAAGATAACAAGGAATATGAAGAGTAACAAGTATAGCAAACTACGCTAGACTATAAAACTCAAAATAAAGTTACCTCTAGAAGCGGCCACACTCTCGGTCAGGGGCATGTACTGGGCTGAGGAAGACACTCATCCTCAAAAACAGGATCAACATGGCCACCATGAATGCGCCAAGAGAAGTCTCTCCTCCTGGGCTCCAAGTGAACCAAAGGGGTCAAACTAGGGACAGGTCTCCTACGAGCACCTGAGAAAAATTGGACATCACTCCTCAAGAGGTACCAAATATCGTACACCTTGCCTCCCTCAAGTCCATCCTCCAAGCATTTCTGAGACGCATCATCAAAAGGGTTCAAAGCATCCTTGAACTTGGCAGCAAACACCCTAGGAGCCCTATCCAAACCCCCTTTTCGAGGTCACAAAGAACCTCATCACCATCCAATGGTCGAAATGATCAAGATGAGAATTAAACAACTTGACCTGCCTCGAACGAGCAGATGCATAGTAACCCTCCTTCTTATGAGAAGAAGTCTGACAAAACCATACACGAAACAAGTAGGCGGTAGGCTCACTTCCCCCTGAGTCAACACAACGCAGCAAAAGCATCAGCTCTCTTAATCAAACCAGAATATGTGTTACCTGGAGTGAGGCCTATCTCCGTGAGTAGCTCCTCCGGAAATGGGTCAAGTTGAAGGGTGATCTTAGTTGTAAAATAAGACCAGTAGAATGTCTCCTCTCTAAGACGAGCGACCTCATCGGAATCATTGGGAAGACGAGGAAGAAACTCTCCACGATATATACCATGAGCTTCCCAAAGATTGTCAAGCTCCTCCTGAGTAAGCACCTTACTCAAACTCACCTCCGGGACCCTAGAAAGCTTGGAGGCTCAATAGATGGCTTCTCACCCAAGAGAGGGTGACGAACCAACGAAGAAACCGGAGCCAAGGTAGGCTCAACATCAACAGTAGGTAACCTGACCGGAATAATGACAGGATCCATATCCATCGGGGACAAGCACTCAAAGTCACAATCGCTCAAGCTCACCATAAGTTAAAAGCCTACAGAAACAAGGATGCACAAATAAGGGTCTAAACACTCACGACTCCAAAAATGACAAGAAACATATGGAAAACAACCATGGCAAGCAAAATGGGTCACCCGGATCAACCCAAGGACCCTAAACGAGCCAAAAGGCTAGAAAAAGTGCGCCCAGTAGAAGAGGGCCACGACAAATGACACAATTGACGCGGAAATGAAGGCACAAATGGGAGAAACGCCGTGGAAATGAAGGTGCAAACAGGCAAAATCTCACGGAAATTGTGACGAACAACAACCAGATTTTCTCCATTTTTGTAAAATTTCAAGCTTTCAATTGATGGATTGAAAGAGGAATCCTTACCTAATAGCCACGAAAATTGGAGGACTGTTCTTTGGGGATAAGAGAAGATCAAAACAAGCTCCAAAGCTTCCAATCTCACTCACTCCAAGTGATGGGTCTTCAAGCTCCAAGCTTCAATGGAGGTCACCAAGGTTCAGGCAGAAGAAGCAAAATGAGACCCTCTATGTAATGGGAAAGATGAGCCTACCCTTCAAAGTCACCCTTACCCAAAACTTAAAGTTCAAATCCCAAAATCCCTAAAATGGAAGAATTTGGATTTGAAGTGGAGAGGTTCAAATTTTACCTAAAAGTGGCTAAGTGTGACAAAGAAGAGGGGGGGGGGGGGTGCGAAGAAAAAATAGGAGGATCTAGCCAAAATTCTAATATTCTCCTAAAAGTTTGGGAGAGAATGTGGGCACAAGTTTCAACACTTTGCTAAATTGAAAAAATTGGTTACATAGATCCCCTATTTATACTACCAAGGAGTACGCTAGCCTAGGGACACGCCTGAAAAATCAAAATTTGTGACTCACGCTACAGCTGATTACTCTTACGCGACATCGATAAATCAAATCGCTAGGAGTAGGGGGCAACTAATGCTACCAGAAAAATCATAAGTCTCATAACCACTAACAAGGCGACACGTAGTAGGTGAACCCGGGTCGCCCAACCCGGGTTTAAGGGTCAATGCTTAGAACGGAACCCAAGCTCAATTCCCCATGATGATTACTTACATGAGCCCTCCAAGGCGCATTCTATCCATGATGTAGCTTGATGAGCTCATTCGTGTATGAACCTACCTTGTGCGCTAGATCCCTACCTAAGCAGCTCAAGCATGACCAAGACACTCAGAACCCTTCTAAGAATTTGATGAACATGGCAAGGCCACAAGGAGGTCAAAAACGGTTCAAGTGAGTCGAAC
This sequence comes from Pelargonium nanum, assembly GCA_036897485.1. Lineage (NCBI taxonomy): Eukaryota > Viridiplantae > Streptophyta > Magnoliopsida > Geraniales > Geraniaceae > Pelargonium > Pelargonium nanum. The sequence continues at coordinate 4,654 of JAYMTF010001761.1, read as the reverse complement.
AACATTTCGGCGAGCCTGACACATTTCGACGAGCCTAACGTCCTTCGGTGAGCCTAACACACCTGGGGTAAGTCTACCACAAACGAGGAAGGCACCAGAAATGAGGCACTAGAAACGGAGACTAGAAACGACAATGCTTTGCTCCAGCTCTATCTCGCACGTTTCATGCTCCCAATGCTCAACGGTCGACCCCCTTCGACCCCAGATGACATCCCATGACTCCCTCTAAACTCCCAAGCGCCCATAACTATGCATTGTGTGGCACTAGCTCACAAAGGGTCTTGGCGAGTCCTCTCATACGCTCCCAAGCGCCCATGACTATGCCCCGCGAGGCACTAGCTAACAAAGGGTCTTGGCGAGTCCTCTTATCTCACAAGGGGCCTACGGGACACGCCCACCTCACCAGCATGCATGAGCAATGCATCCAAGGGAAATGAGAAGCCCAAAACTCAACAGATGGGCTAGATGAGCACATTGGACCAAGTGGGCCATTTGGGCTTCACAAGCCAAATGGGCCCTGATGGGTCTCACATCTTCATCAACCAATCACATTACGACATGTGGCACTAAGGTGGTAAGAGCCTATAAATACACCAACCCTTAATAAGAAAACGGATCTTGAATTCATTACTCACATTTGCTTATCTCTCTAGCTTTCTCTCTCTAGAAGAGCTCTGAGAGCACTCTTGCTAACCATTCAAGAATTTACTCTCACGCGTGAGGCGGAGTCTTGGTAAACCCACCCCAGGTTCTTCGTTCCTTTTGTGTGTTTCTCATCACGCAGGCTACAAGTTCACTCTACTCAAAGACATCTTAGCTGAGAAGGAGATTTGAGACTTAAGACCTTATTCACTATACCTTAGCACTCAAGACTTGGGATTTGACATTTAGAAGAATTTTGGCATAGAACTTGAACACTAAGCTAATTACCTTAGCTCACGTGGACAAGAAGACTCGCACTCCTAGTGTGTTTGGGTTGATCAGGTCGAAACAGAGTCGATCTTAGTCGAGTCGCTTACACAAACCTACTTTTTATTTACAATAAAATTGTTAATTTTTTAACACTTTATTACACAACTTTGACACATAAGCATATACTAACAGAATTCTTTAACACCGTTAGTTTTGAAAACCTATTTGTACAAAATTAGTAGTTCATGTATATATTTGTATAAAGTTTGATAAAGTGGGCCTATTTGTACATTTAGTAAAAAATTATGTATGAAATTTGTCATGTCTCAAAATAAAATAAAGTAAACAACGTAAACATACGAAAGTTCATAGTTAAAACCCAAAAGTTAAATGTGTGCAAACACCAATAACACCTATAGTTAACATATTGCTAAGTGTAAACTCGAGCAATATTATGGGCTACGGTCAGATGAATGAACCGCCGGGAGCTCGTATGAGGGTTGGTTTGACTGCCCTAACTATGGCGGAGCAGGGATTATTAAGATTATGGGCATGTATGCTCAGTGAACTACTGAAATTTAAACAATTATTAGTGAGGAGAAAGCCAATTAAAGGATCAATAATTCGTTCACATATATAATATCAATTAGCAAAATAATGTAACACTTGAAATGATACATTTTCAAATGCTCGTCTCACTTTATATATTAAAATAGTTGTTATCAAAATAAACATTTAAAAATAAAAATAAAAACTTTTGTTTTAAGGAAACTCAAATATATTACTTTCTCAAATCTGATAACAGTAACGAAAATAGCTCCTCGGGGCCTGACTGCCCTTCCCAAGCTAATTAATCTAGCGAGTGTTCCAAGGAGTTAGCTAAAACATCAGCAACTTGGTTCGTAGACCGGAAAATAAAAGCGAAACTAATAAAACAAAATTGGATAGCTAAATTGTTTATATCAACTATAATCAAACCAAAGGCATTAATGTCACCCTTCCCTCCAATTTGGATTGCATTTATCACTTCTTGAGCATTAGATTCTATTATAATATAATCTCATCCGCGGTCCCAGACCCACCTGAAAGCTTCACGAATAGCCAAAGCTTCGACTAAGCAAACCTCCACCACCTCTGCCAGGTTTTTCTCCCACCGCCCCAGACTAACCCCAACGAGTCTTGAACTACCCATCCAACACCTGACCAGTTAGACCCAGAAAAAATAGTTGCATCTGTATTAATTTTGAGTCGTCCTCTTGGTTGTCTTGTCCAACCAGACTCAACCCTAGAAACCTACAGTGAACAACCAGAACTAGCCCCAACAACCGCTTCCTTTCAAGCTGAATGCATAGCTGAGACCATATAAATAATGGAAGGAGCCGCTAGCGAGACCTTTTTCAAGACCCATTCATTTTGAGATTTTCAAATGCCCCAAGCCAAATAAAGACATTGGGGCAACTTTTCCTCATCCTTGAGTTGTACTAACTTGTGGAACCAGTCCACCGTCTTAACTGTCGAGGCCACAAACTACAACCAAATCGACTCCCGCCAAACATCAACAACCGTCGGACAATGCAACAATATGTAATCCCCTGTCTCCAGCACCCCCCTTCCCCCCCCCCCCCCCCCACAACGAGAACACACCGGCTTAACCTAGATGTGCCGATGAGCCCATATCAGCCATTACCGACAAGGTGTCAAAAAGCAGCCTCCAATCGAAGTGCCTAGCATTCGCTTGAGCTTTGTACTCCAATCTTATATTTATGAATAGTGAATTTTTTTTGTTGATATTACGTAATATACCCATAAATAAAACTTTGGTTGATGCTCCAATTTATACATGAGAATATACAATCTAAGACAAGTTAATTTTGGCTTAAGTTATGTCAAACCAATCATATGTTTCCACCACATTAAAATTCATTTTTACTCACTCAAGTGGATTTGTGAGAGCATAGCGACCCGCTGGATCTAAATCATTTTAATGAGGTGTCAGAACCTCATAAGTGGCTTGGCCTAAGTAAAAAAAAAGGCTTAGGAACCTCGCTCTCTTTATACATACTAATGCTTTTTTGCAACTTAAAACACTTAACCAACCTGAACTTTAATTTTTTGCACATAACCACCTTAACTTGTTAATAGTTGATTCTGTTATGTTACCGTTAGTTTAATATACAAAAAGACTTAAATACCCCTAATTTTTATACCTAAGTGATGATTCTACCCCAGCCAAACAAGCCATGAAGCTAATTTGAATAAAAAAATGAAAATAAAAACAGCGTTTTCTTCATCTCCGCTCGACCTTCATCTCCGCCGGCTGAATGGTCGAACGTCGGTCGCCTCCTTCGTCTCCTCCATTGTTCCGGCGATGGCTGTCTCTTTTCCTGAAATTGATTGATGTGTAATTGTTGTTGATATGAAATTTAACAAGTTCCATTATTGTTGATCTGAAATTTTTGCTTCTCTTTGAAATTTGTCATTGGATTTGAAATTTTTGTATTTATTTGAGATGTTATTCCATTATTTTTTAGATTTCATTACTTTTTCATCTAGTTCCACTATAAAATGACAAACAAATTGAATATAATATCCCGACGAAGAATTGTTGAAATCATGCTGACATATAATATCCCTAACCGAAGGTATATGGATTGTTATTATGAGGTTAGAGGGGAGAACTACCCTTGTTGAGTAGCTCAATCGATAAAAAGAAGAAATAAATTGAGCAATAATGTTGGTAAGAATTTGTGAGATTATGAGCAGATATTAGCTAACTAGTCCAAATCAAACAGTCATCTAATATATATATTAAAGAGGAGTCCTACCTCCATTGCATGACATGTGTCAAAATTGATTTTCAATTGACTATCTATAGAATGACACATGGCAATTTCAACTCTTCAATTTTGTGTCATGTGTCATTTATAGCTAAATTATTATAATTAAGTAATATAACAAGTATATATTTATTTAAATTCAATAATATAAATAAATAAGATAACAGAATTATCTTTTTAAAACACTTTAAAATTCAAATATATTATCTAAACCTATGATTTTATAATATAAACATAAATTTAAACATCAAATTTGAGATTAAAATTCTAATTAGATTACAATAAGTATAAATAAAATATTACATTGAACATTAATATAATAGATTTAATAATTATACTAAACTTCAATTAGATGTTATTTATTTTTTTTTTAAATATGCATATTCATTCAACTAAGTCAAATTAAAATACACAAAGTAGATATTTCCCGAATCATTAAAACAACCATCATGCATAGAATTTGGCAACCTAGCATGTTCATGAGCTACCCTATTCGCTGAACGATATACAAACGAGAAGATGACTTCATCAAATTCAGTCGCTAATAACCAACAATTCTCAATCAACAAACCTGTCCGACCAAACTTCGGATTGTGTTATTGATTTGTGTGTATATTTATGAAATGTATTAAAATTATTGATATAATAAGAACATATAGTATATATGACCAAAGCAAAGCTGGGTTTAAAGACTAGTTATGTGACATGTGTCACTCTCAATTTCTAAATAGAATATCCAATTGAGTGACACGTGTCACTCAATTATAATTTAAATTATTTTAAATAAATTAATTAAATATCAAAACTAAAACAATTTTAACATATAATTATGTTTTTTATTTCAAAAAAATAAACAGACAATTATGTTTTTTAAATTTGATCTAGATAATTGATTTTTATTTAAA